>RJWM01004227.1:0-103867 GCA_004363535.1 Dasyprocta punctata | reverse complement strand
TTTTTTTTCCTGTTTCATGTCAGATTTTTTTCAGGATAATAGGTCATTTTGCTTTGAGGTATGAAAGTAGTAGACAAGGCAAATATGTGAATGGTAAATTACACACTGGGAAGAAGTGGATGCTTATGGAACCATAAAATATTAGGAAGCAGGCACTCTAGGTATGTGGAACTTGCTTAAAACTAAACAGGTTCAGGCAGGGTATGGTGGCGCATGCCTGTAATCCCAGCACATGGGAGGCAGAGGTAAGAGGATCACTGTTGGTTCAAGGCCAGCCTGGGCTACATAGTGAGACCCTGTCTCAAAAACAAAAAACAAACGAACAACAACAATAACAAATATATATATATATACACACTCTGGTTTCTCTTCAGATCATATAAATCTTTCACCTTTTACTAAAGATTTCCATGGAGAGGAACAATTCTGAGTCTTAAATCAATTTTTTGAGGCCTTGTTTCAGCAAGGCTACATTAAAAAAAAAAAAACAATAAACAAAACAAAAAGAAAACTGAACAGGTTCCACCCTGTGTGTCTGTCATTTATTTTTTTTTTAAATGTGGTGGCAGGCACTGAATCCATAACTTTGTGCAGGCCCAGCACAAGCTTTACCAGAGTTACACACCCAGCCCCTGTCATTTTGAAAGATGAACACCTAAGTGTGCATGACTAAGCAAACTCTGATTCTCCAAGAAGCCACCTACCACTGTGACTATGCAACAACCCCACCCTGCAATCTTCTACCTGCAGCCCTTATCAATCAATCAAATAGGTTTTAAAATATATGATGTCCCCCTAAAATGATACGACATCAGATTATCTTTTGGCTTGATTCCTTAAAAGTTTTCCTTTCCTTATCCCTTGCCAGAACACACATTAGGTCTGCCCTTGGTTGTATTCTCAAATTGCAATTCCGATTTCAAGTGTTTCCTTTGCTTATGTTATATGCTGATGTATCCCTGACTGACAATTAGAAGATGCCAAAAGCCCCTCTGAAGACAGTAAGAAGAAAGGTGGAGAAAAAGAATAAAAATTGCACTACTCTCAACCTCCCCTACATCTTTTGCCACCCTGGATTTCGGCTCTAACAGAGTATAAAAGGAGGGTTGTTAAGGTGTTGGCAAGGGACTGAGTTGAGTCTGGAAAAGATGGTTCAATATGGACATGAAAAGCTGGGATGCAAGTTTATTCTTTTATACTAAATTCTGTAATATTAGACAATGTCAAGTACCTTACAAGGTTTTCAGAAATTCTGCCAATCTAATTGGGTCCACACCTTACTTGGGAAAGGTAGGAAGACCACGTTACTGGTACTAAGGCAGCTGTAGTTACAGCAGCTCTTAAGACCTCTGATTGCAGATGTAGTGGCACATGCCTGCAACCCCAGTCCTTGGGATTCTGAGGTAGGAGGACTGTCACGAGCTCAAGGCCAGTGCAGGCTGCTTAATGAGTTCAAGGCCAGCCTGAAACTCATAGAGATCTTGCCTGAAAACAAAACAAAAGACTTCTAACCACCCTATTTCCAGGGAAAATGAGCTCTGCAAGCCCAAGAGGTGCTCTCACCATTTAGCTAAATGGTAGGAAGAAATAAATGTATAACTATGGCTGGGAAGACTTATTTTTTAAAGATGTGAGAAGCTGGCTTTTCTGCATGTGAAATCAGTATCTTAATAAATGACACATATTGATTCAGTACATTGATAGCATGTACTATTCTAACTGTTTGGAATAATTTATCTTATAATAACCCTATGAAGCTGGTACTGTTATTAATCCCATGATACAAATGGACGAAGAGATTAACTAATTTACCTAAGACCTTACAGGTAGTAAATGGCAGAGCCAGGCTTCAAATACAGGAACTCCGATCAGTTTGTGCCCTGAACTGCTAAGTCATGCAGCTCTCTTTAGGAAGACTTCAAAATGATAAGCATGATGCCAGCGCCCTACATTTTTGAGCCATTCTCCAAGCATATTCTTTACTATCCTTTGAAAGACAGAAAATATCATAGGTTTCTGTGGTTCCCTTTGAAAGTGAGATACAGAAAAAAATATATAACTTATAACTTAAACAACAAAATCATAACCACAGTCAATATCTGAGTATCTGCTATGTACCGGGCACTATTTTTACTTAACACTAGACATACATTATCTCATGCGATCCTCCCATCAACTGTGCAAAGTATTATTGAAAGTCCCTTCCCCATTGAAACTCAATTCTCAGAAGTTTTTCTTTGCTTCTGCCTATTCTACCTCTTAAATATTAGTTGCCCACTGAAGCCTATTATTTACAGATTAACTATACACTAAAGTTAGCTAGGAATGCATAAACCCTCCCTTCCAAAGCACTCCCCAATCCCAAATTATGGGAGGTCATACCTGGAGGGGGTGCTTGCCAGACACACTGACCAAAATAAAAAAATAGACATAAGTCACTTTAATCAACACAGAAACCTTGATCATTTACATTTTCTTTAGATCTACTGGACTGCAACTGTTGCCAACCTGTGTGAATGCATTAAGCTATACACAGTCCACACTCCAGCAGAGGCTACTTACTGAAACACTGGTCAACTGAGGTGCCCACTTGTCTCAGACACGTATACCTTCCCTTAAAAATCATATAAAATTCTCCCTGAGAGCAAGATAATCATTGAAAGGCAAGAGCCTACCATCTTACAATATGCTAGCTGGTTTTTAATAAAGCTCTTTCTAGCCGGGCGTGGTGGCGCACGCCTTTAATCCCAGCACTCGGGAGGCTGAGGTAGGCGGAGCGTTGTGAGTTTGAGGCCGGCTTGGGCTACAACGCGAGTGCAAGGCCAGCCTGAGCTACACAGTGCGACCCTGCCTCAAAAAACCAGGGCCGGGAGTTTGGCTCAGTTCCTTAAGCACCAGCCCTGGCAGGCGCGAGGTTGTGAGTTCAATCCCCGGTGCCGCAAAAAAAATAAATAAATAAATAAAGCTCTTTCTTTCTCCATCACTCCGCCTCTTAATTTGACTCCATCATACAGCAACTAACTGAACCTTATGTGGCAACATCATTACTATCCTATTTCATACACCAGAAAACAGAGGCTTCTTCCCAAGGCCACAGAGCTTCTAAATGGTAAAGTGGTCTGCTGCTGGAGCCCAGTTCTTAACCACCAATTTATATGGCCTACCTTAAGCAATTTAAGGACAGAGTATTTACCAACAACTTATCCAGCACCTGGCACAGACAAGCACATAGTAAGTGTTTCACCAAGCACTGGATCCCATGGAAGAGGTGGGAGATTAAGAAGGGCTACCTCTCCTCTCCCATGTGTTAGGGTAGAATCAAAATATGTAAGGCAGAGACTGAAAAGGATGTAAAACTCAAGCTTTACACATTGGCAACATGAGCATCTCAGAGATATCCCCAAAAGACACTTGGAAGATGTCCCAGGCTTACCTGTCCCCGCATGACAGCAATCTGCTTATGGAATTGGCCCCTGTCAAAACCAGGATCTTTCTGCAAAAGAAGGGCAAGAGATCAGACCTGTGTGAATATCTCACAGAAATCCATCTTCTCCCCTAGTTAGAAATCTTATAATAAAGAAAAGCTACGTAAGGCTTATGGGGCTTGTTGAAGTCAGCAAGCATCCTAAGAAAGCCCACCTTTACAGATGAGGAAACAGTGAACAAGAAAGTATCTCGTTTTCCAACTCAAACTCAGAGCTCTGTGAACACTCTGCAGCCATGTGATGCACCCTCAGTATGATCATCACAGCTGCTCGCGTCCTTCAGAGGCATCCAAACCAAGTGCTGCTGTCCATGTGTGAGAACCTTGCTCTAGGGTTGAGGATTTAGCTCAGTGGCATAAGCGCCTGCCTCACAAGCTCAAGGTCATGAGTTTGATCCCCAGTACCAAAAAAAAAAAAAAAAAGAATCTTGCTCTATACTGGTTAACTCAGGTCAGACAGGGGTCAGCCACACACTCCTGGTTTGTGTCCAACTAGAACCATTAGGAGCCAGGTGTGGGGGTGGAAGCCTGTAATCCCAGCACTCTGGGAGGTTGATGCAGGATGACTACAAGTTTGAGCCCAACCTGGGCAACTTATTAGGTGAGACCCTGCCCCAACATAAAAAAAGGCTGAGGATGTAATTCAGTGCAAAGGCTCTAGGTTCAGTCCCCAATATTGGGGGAAGAGTTAGGGATGACTTCTCCCATACAGTAATCAGTTGAAGGTCCCCAGACCTAACCTTAAATAGCTCATACAGGTCCTCCTCCAAGTCCTTCACAAAGTTAGGGTCCGAAATCTTTGGAAGAATCAGGTCTTTGATCTCCTGGGAGAATGGGACTTTAGCCTGGGGCAACCAGGCCCAGTAGAAAGGATCTGAAAAGAGGAAAGGGCAAAAACAAAATGTGTTGGAAAAGTCCCTCCTCATTTGTGTCTTCTATCTACCAAGGAAATTTCAAAGGGAGAATCTTCTTCACTGACATACACAAAAAACTAACAAGTGTTGTTAACCATAAAAAAGTTACATGACTAGTCAGTACAAGCACCAGGATACAAACCCGTGTTTACCTAATCCTGCAGCACTTTCCGAGATGTTACATGACCTTCCAAGATGCAAGCTTACCCTAAAGCAACCACTTGACACTGAAACACTGAGATGACCCTTCTGAAAATAAAGACTAGTGCTGCAAAGGGGGCTAGTGACTTACTACTTACATTTTTCTCCCCTTCCGAAAGTTTCTCAGTTATAATGGGGTAGGGGATATTGACAAGGAAGACAGGGCACTGACAGCAGCTTATCTCAGGTAAGAGACTGAGATACAATAAATCATGAAAAGATAGGTTTCAAAACAAGTAAGAATAAGAGGTAGAGATGACAAAACTCATCTGCATGAATCTCTCTTCTTTCTTTTTTTTCCCCTTGATGGTTTTTTGAGACTGGGTCTCACTATGTAGTTCAGACTGGCCCTGAACTCATTATGTAGTCCAGGCTGGCCTTAAACTTGCAGCAATCCTACTGCCTCAGTCTCCTGAGTGCTGGAGTTACAGGTGTGTACCATCACACCCAGCTTCTTTATGCTTCTGATTTCACTTTGTTTGGTTTTTGTAGTGCTGCCCCTGAGATATACCTCCAGCCTCCTATGCTTCTAATTTCTTATCACTCCTATGCCTCTAGTGGGAATAATTCAAGGAAAAAATTATAATAATAGTCTACAGTACAGAATAATTGCCATGTACTAGCCATTGTGTTAAACGTCTGAGCAGCACTATTTCGGTAATTTTTAGAATAATGCTATGTTAGAGATACTATCATCACCATATCAATGACAAGACAGAGACTGCAAGAGCAGAGCCAGACCAGTGGTCTTGAAACTTACATGCCCTCCAGGAGTCTGGATGCTTCAGTGGGAACGCCAGCCCATTGTCAATGGCAGCCACCTTGATGACAGGCTCCTTCACCACCACCCAGTCTGTGTCCTGCAGAGCAAGGAGAGACTAATTACTGAGGGAGCCCATTGGCCTCAGGCAAAGCAACACATCTCTTCCCCTTCAGATTCCTGTCCTTCTGCAACTTATTTGAAGCTACTCTCTAAACTGGTTTCTGTGTTATCAGAACCTGGCACAAGATGGCACCTCAAACTCAGCTTATTCAAGTTTCTCAGGGTCCCCTTCTTATTTGTGGAAAAGGAGCACTACCCCAGAACTTGCCACAGTCATTGGTAAGGATAATGACAAACAAAGATAACTATAAGTCATTCTTCCTTCTGAAAGGCAATGAGACTCCTAAGAGCAGAAAAGAAGAAAGAAAATCTATACTGGTTGGCCAAGGTCCTTTTGTGTGGACCTCATCTCAGATACCATCTCACTGGTGATGACCACATTTTCCAGTGACAAAATAGAACCACAGAAGGTAACAGCCAGCTATTCTTGCACAAGGTAGTCTTGTTTTCCTGCATCAGTGATTTGTAAAGAGGAAAAAGACATGAGCTGAACGAAAAGAGTAGGCAGGCCACCTATGACAGCTCACATCAGGGACCCTCGTGGATACTACAAGGCTCTATGTTTTGGGTTCACTGTTGTTATCATAGAACAGGGTTTGTGGTTCTAGGACACCTATATTGGAATCTCCCAGAACTCCTTATAAAAAAGTATGGGATCCTGGCCACCATGGTGGTACACACCTATAATTCCAGCACTCAAGAGGTTGAGGCAGGAGGTTCCCCATGAATGAGGCCAGCTTGGATTACAAGGCCAGGCTGAACTACATAGTGAAATTCTGTCTCCAAAACAAACCCTAATTAATTAATTAATTAAAATAAAATAAAGCCAGTCATGATGGGACATGCTTGTGTACTCAGAGGGCTGAGGCAGGAAGATTACCACAAATTCAAGGCCAGCCTGGATTCCATAGTGAGTTCAAGACAAGCCTAGGCTACATAGCAAGACCCTGTCTCTAAAAAAAAAAAAAAAGAAAAAAAAGAGAAAAGAAAAAGAAACCCTGGATGATGACTCGGTTTCCACAGGAAAGGTCTAAAGAATCTGTACACGTAGGTGGTGCTGAACACTGAACTCAGAGCCTTGCATGGGCAGCATAAACACTCTACTACTGAGCATGGCTCTTCCAATGAAGAGCACAAAATCTTACAGCCAGTGTTACAGAAGGAAGCAAAATTCCTCTAAATACTTAACACTGGGCTAGTGGGGTAGCTCACTGGTAGAGTGCTAGAGCCTCACATGTGCAAAGTGCTGGATTCCATCCCCAGCACTACAAAATAAAAATAAAACCCAACCTCATTATTTTCCAGGTAGCCTTCCTGCTACTTTTAAAAGACATGCATACCAGCACTCGGGAGGCTGAGGTAGGCGGAGCGCTGTGAGTTCGAGGCCGGCTTGGGCTACAACGCAAGCGCAAGGCCAGCCTGAGCCACATAGTGCGACCCTGCCTCAAAAAACTAGGGCTGGGAGTTTGGCTCAGTGCCTTAAGCGCCTGCCCTGGCAGGTGCAAGGTTGTGAGTTCAATCCCCTGTGCTGCAAAAAAAATAAAAAAATAAAAAATAAAAGACATGCATATGGAGCAGCAACAGAGAAAAGTGGTGGAAGATGAGAGAAACCAATTGCAAGAAAGTTTCAGGAGAAGCTTTCTCTAAATTTACATTCCATGAAATTGTGGTCTGTTGTGAAAATAGTGTCCCATTGGTTAAAAT
Organism: Dasyprocta punctata; assembly: GCA_004363535.1. Lineage (NCBI taxonomy): Eukaryota > Metazoa > Chordata > Mammalia > Rodentia > Dasyproctidae > Dasyprocta > Dasyprocta punctata. The sequence goes on along the minus strand of RJWM01004227.1, from coordinate 96,681 downwards.
CACTAGGTCAAACAAAACTAGACAGGTTCATCTCACGTAGTGTTCCTCAAACTTTTACTATGCTACTGTGCAATGTGAAGCCAAAGGAACAGAGTATGTAAAATGTTCCAAATTTACTTGACCTTTTCCTCATGCTATTCCTATTAACCTCAGTTACTAGGATGCTCTTTAAAATACACACTAAGAAAAACTATACCAAATATTAAGCTATTAATTTTCAACATTGTGCTTCCCTGATTCTTCCGAACTTATGTGACCTAAATCTAAACTTACAGGACCATTTATGTGTGTGGCTTGCTGTTTCTTTTTCTCTCTTTTTTTTTTTTTTTTTCTGGTGGTAGTGGGAATTGAACCCAGGGGCTTCTATATCCCCGGACCTTTTCAATTTTTATTTTGAGACAGGCACTCACTAAGTTACTAAATTGCCCAAGATGGGCTCAAAATTGCAATCTTCCTGTGTCAGCATTACAGTGCTGGAATTACAGGCACATACCACCAGTCTTGGCTAGTGTGTTTCCACATTGTAAGTACATTCTTCTCTATCCTCTTATTTGAAACACAGAAATCTCTTACCCGAGAGCAAGAACTATCCATTGGACAGTCATATTTAATTAGCCAATTGTCATTGCCTCGATCTGTAAACAGAAAGATAAAGTTAGAAAAACAGAAGAGTGACCTTTAATTTTAGTAATGATGGACTAGGTATTGTGGACAAATGAACCAACCCTTCTGAGAACAACTACAAAAGCTAGATAAAATATTTTGAAATCTTTGAAATACATCATTGATTTTAATAAAACCATAAGAATTTAAGAGTCAAGAACTGGAAAAGAAAAAAAATACAGAAAGAGGGTCCAAATATTTATGGTTTCTTCTCCCCTAAAGCATCTGCTGATTTGGGAAGATGTAGCCAGACACTGAGAAGAAAAGTGTTCTAATAGCTTTGTAGAGTTAGAAAGACAAAAATTGTACTCCAATCACTGGTAAGAAGTGGGGAGACTGCTAAATCATTCATGCTTTAAGGTGAGACCTTAAGGGATATACCTTGACTATAAGCCAAACTCCCCTTAAAAACCTGAAATTAAATTGACCCTATGCTGCTAGTACCCTAGCTACTTGCCAAAAGCAAACTTCATCCTTTAGGCATAATTTATACCCTAGACTGTCAAATATTTCTACAATTTCTGATAGAAAATATTTGACAACCAAATAACCAGGTACACAAAGGGACAAGATGACATAAACAAAAACAGAGACAAGAAAATTAAAACAGTCAATATAGTCTCCCATACAAGGAAATCTCTTAGACTTTAAAATGTTCATGATAAAAATAATTATATTTAAGAAGATAAAAGGCAGAGAAGAGGAAAATGCCAGTGATTATCAGCAGCAAAGTTAAGCCTGTGCAAGATCCAGAATCCAGACACACCCACCATAACAACTTGGTGAAGTGAGAAAAGTAAAGCCTTTCAATCTTTTTCTATTTTTATTCTCTACATTATTTTTTTTTACCTTCTTTTCTCATTTTTTCCTGTTACCTCTATCTAATTCTATAATTACGCTTTTACTCCATAGTAGGATCCTTTGACTCATTTTTTTCTCCTCCTTCTATTTAATTTCTCTTCTTGCATTCTCCCAATCCCAATCCTCTATATCTTTAATAGTATAGACATTAAGTTCTATTTATCTGTATTTAGTTAATTCTGTGTTACTACTATTAAATTCTTTACTATCATTAGTGGAGGTATAGTTATCACACTTAGTAGATATCTGCCGCTTGTCATATTTGGTTTGTCTTAGTGTGTATACTATAATTATAGATTTCTGTTTTAAGGTTAAGGGTGGCACCTTACCGGTTCTTACAGTATGTAAATACCCAGTTTGTCTTGGACAATATTACTGTTGCTGATTTAGTTAGTTCTGCCAGAGTTGCACAATTGTTGCTATTAATAGTTTTCTCTATATGCCAAAACCTGGATTACTCTTGTGGGATTAACAACACTGAAGTCCATTCCTGGACAACTGGGTGCTGGGCCAATTACACTGCATCCACCCTACCAAATTAACAGAGGTTGTTGGATACTGGGACAGAGGCAAAGGGTTATAGTTAGCCATTCCCTCCCTGAGTGCATCACTGAAAAGCAGACCAACTAAACAGATCTCCATACTAACAACAAAATCTTTCCACTATAGGTGAATGCAAATCTAAGCACAAAACAAAACAAACAAAAACCAATAGAAATATGAGAAGATAAGGCAACAAAATGTTTCTTAAAACTCTCAACTCCTCCAAAGTTGATGCAAAGGGCTTCAAGAAAGACAAAAAGCAAAAATCAAAGGTACAAATTATTTGAGAGGGTAACAGAAGAGATTAAAAATCAAATCAAAAAGTTGCTCTGTGGGCTACCAGAAGATATAGCTGATCAGATAATGGAGATATTAAACAAAACAATCAGGGAGCTTACAAAAGACACTAATAAAAAGCTAACAGAGCTAAACAAAATGATACAAGACATAAATGACTAGTTTAGCAAAGAAGTAGAGTCCATGAAAAGGTTCCAAACAGAAACCCAGGGAACTAGGTTATACCAAAAGTATGAACAGAGAAGTGACCATGGTGAAGTCAAAATATCAGAATTAGAAGAGGGATACTTTCAAAGACCAATTACAGTACTCACCTTTCTCTCTTCCTTCTCATCTCCCATTGTTTAATTTTTTTCTTGCATTCCCCCACTCCCAACCCTCTATATCATTAATAGCATAACCATTTAAGAGTTATCTTAAGCTGGGGATATAGTTCAGCAGCACAGTGCCTACCTGGCAGGTACTAGGTCATGAGTTCTATCCCTGGTACCAAAAACAAAAAAAAAAAAGTTAACTTAAAAAACAAGAGAAAATGAAAAATGGACCCAATAGCTCCTAGATAACACAGACTAACATTAATTGGAATAAATGAAAAAATCAGAACACAGGAGATAAAAACCTATACATAAATGAAAAAATCAGAACAAAGGAGATAAAAACCTATTTACAGAAATAATAGCAGAAAATTTTCCAAATATTGAGAAAGAATGAAACATACAAATAAATGAGGCACATAGCACCTCAAATAACCATAACTAAAACAGAACATCTCCACATCTCATCATAATTAAAACCCCAAAAGTCCAATACAGATGGAATCTTAAAAGCTATTACAGCCAGGCGTGGTGGCGCACGCCTTTAATCCCAGCACTCGGGAGGCTGAGGTAGGCGGAGCGTTGTGAGTTTGAGGCCGGCTTGGGCTACAACGCGAGCGCAAGGCCGGCCTGAGCTACATAGTGCAACCCTGCCTCAAAAAAAAACCAGGGCCGGGAGTTTGGCTCAGTTCCTTAAGCGCCTGCCCTGGCAGGCGCAAGGTTGTGAGTTCAATCCCCACTGCCGCAAAAAAAAAAAAAAAACGCTATTACAGAAAAGCAAAGAATCACTTATAAAGATAAATCTAGCCAGTTGTGTTGGCATACACCTGTAACCCCAGCACTCAGGAGGCTGAGGCACAAAAATCATTGCAAATTTGAGACCAGACTGAGCTACAAAGTGCGCTGAAAACCAGCCTGAACTGCATAGCAAGATCCTATCTCAAAAAGACAAAAAAAAAAAAAAAAAAAAAAAAAAAAAAAAAAAAACGCTATTACAGAAAAGCAAAGAATCACTTATAAAGATAAATCTAGCCAGTTGTGTTGGCATACACCTGTAACCCCAACACTCAGGAGGCTGAGGCACAAAAATCATTGCAAATTTGAGACCAGACTGGGCTACAAAGTGCGCTGAAAACCAGCCTGAACTGCATAGCAAGATCCTATCTCAAAAAGACAAAAAAAAAAAAAAAAAAGACAAACCCTTAGAATCACACCACACTTCTCAACACAAATCCCAAAGGCCAGGAGATCTTACAGGGAAATGTATCAATCCCTAAAAGATAACTTTCAACCAAACTTACATATCCTACAAAACTTTCTTCCAAAACTGATAGAAATATGATACTTTCATAACAAAGAACACCTCAAAAAACACATGACTACCAAACCAGCACTACAAAAAATTCTCAAGGATATCCTAGAAAGAGAATTAAACCAACAATGCCAAAGAAAAAAAAGAAAGAAAGAAAGAAAGAAAGAAAGAAAGAAAGAAAGAAAAAGAAAAAGGAAAGAAAATCTAATAGAATGAATATATCAGTCAGAGTGAGAAGTACACAGAATAGGAAAAGAAAACCAAGGAAATCACCAACAGGAAAATAATGCAATCACTGGAATAAGTGAATACCTTTCAGTAATAACTCTCAGTGTGAAAGGTCTCAACTCCTTTCACACAAATTAGCAGAATGGTTCAAGAAACAAAACTCAACAATATGCAGTATACAAGAAATACATTTAATCCAAAAAGAAATACACACATTAAAAATCAATGGATGGAAAACAATATTCCATGCCATAGGAACCTGGAAAGAAGCATTCTATGAGGCCACATTAACTCTAAAAATAAAGTCAGACAGACACTACAAGAAAACTACAGACTAATATCCCCTATGAACAATGATGTAAAAATCCTCAACAAAAGCTATGTTTTTACCAAGAACAAATGGGATTTATTCATGTAATGCAAAAAGTTAAGCATACAAAAACCAATTTTAAAAACAACATGATCACCATATTTGATGTAAATCATTTTATAAAATCCAAATTCCTTTCATGATAAAAACACTGAGCAAACTAGGAATACAAGAAAACCACCTCAACATGATAAGTCATATATTAAAAAATAAAAAACCATAGCAAACATCAAACAATGGTGAAGGACTGAAAGGTTTTCCTTTAAAATCAAGAACAAGAGAAGGATGCTTGTATGTTTTGTTTTAGCCACTACTCCCCTACCACCACCGCCATCCCCTGCCTGCCCATACTGGGGATTAAATAAATGCTAGTAAATAAACATACCATTACTAAGCCACATCCTACCTACCTTCCTTTTAATTTTATTTTGAGACAGTGTCTTACTAGGTTGTCCAGGCTGGCCTTGAACTTTCAATCCTCCTGCTTCAGCCACCTGAGGAGCTGGGATTACAGGGGTGTACTATGGAGTCTGGCTTACTTTTACCACTTCTAGTCAACATAGCCCTGGAACCTGGCTGTGGTGGTTCACATCCATAATCCCAGCATTTGGGAAGCTAAGACAAGAGGAACACAAATTCAGGCCCAACCTGGGCAATTTAGTGCTCAGTGTGAAGGTCCTGGATTCCATTCCCTGTAATGAAGCCTGGCATGGTGGCACACACCTGTAACCCCCAAGCCTCAGGAGGCTGACGCAGGAGAATTGCTGAAAGTTCCAGGCTTGCCTAGGCTACATAGTAAGTTCAAGGGCAGTCTGAACTACATAGCAAGACCCTGTCTCAAAAAAATAAAATAAAACAAAAAATATTCCCAGTAACACACACACCACTGCAATAGAAGAATAAAAGGCATCTAAATAAAAAAAGAAGTAAAATTTCCTCTACTCAGAGATGATATGATCTCATATACAACCTTAAAGATTGCGAAACAAAGATGTTAGAACTAAAAATTCAGCAAAGTGACTGGATACATAGTGAACACACAAAAATCAATTGCATTTCTATATACTAATAATGAACAATCTTTTTGAAAAGGCAATTAAGAAAACAATTCCAAGCAGGGCATGGTGGCTCATGCCTTTAATCCCAGCACTCGGGAGGCTAAGGTAGGTGGAGCGTTGTGAGTTTGAGGCTGGCTTGGGCTACAATGTGAGCGCAAGGCCGGCCTGAGCTACACAGTGCGACCCTGCCTCAAAAAAAAACCAGGGCTGGGAGTTTGGTTCAGTGACTTAAGCACGTGTCTGACAGGCGCGAGGTTGTGAGTTCAATCCCCAGTGCCGCAAAAAAAAAAAAAAAAAAAAGAAAGAAAAAAAGAAAAGAAAAGAAAAGAAAACAATTCCATTTACAATTAGCTTCAAAAATGATAAAACGCCTAAGAATTAACCAAGGAGGTGAAAGACTTGTACAAAAAATTTATAAAACATTCCTAAAAGAAATTAAAGACACAAGCGGAAAGATATTCTGTGTTCAGAGATTGGAAGACCTAGTATTTTAGGGTGTCACTACTACCCCAAAGCGATCTACACACATAAAATGGAGCATTTCTTTAAAAGGAAGGAAATTCTGAAATATACTGCAACAGGATGAACCTCGAGGACGCTATACTAGGTGAAATAAGAAATACTATATGATTTCATTGAGGTACTTTAGAGTAATCAAAAATCAGAGACAAAAAGTAGAATGGCTTGTTTCCAGAGGCTGAGGGAAGAGAAGAATGAAGAGTTATTACTCAGTAAGTACAGAATTTCAGCTTTTTAAGATCAAAAGAGTTCTGAAATTGGATGATGGTGTTAGTTGCATAACAATATCAATGTACTGAAGACTTATGAACTATAACATTTAAGAATGTTTAAGACAGTAAACTTAATGTTAGGTATATTATATTACAATACAAAATATTAGAAAAAATATAGCCCCAATAAAGCATGAACTTGTCCTTGATATATGTAGATTTGGTCAGATTAGATGAATTAACATGTTCCTGCCAGCTTGTAGAAACTGGTGACAGAAACGGACTGGTGATAAAAACAGACTTTAATAAAATTAATAAAGCCGGGCGTGGTGGCGCACGCCTTTAATCCCAGCACTCGGGAGGCTGAGGTAGGAGAGCGTTGTGAGTTTGAGGCCGGCTTGGGCTACAACGCAAGCACAAGGCCAACCTGAGCTACGTAGTACAACCCTGCCTCAAAAAACTAGGGCCGGGAGTTTGGCTTAGCGGCTTAAGCACCTGCCCTAGCAGGTGCAAGGTTGTGAGTTCAATCCCCGGTGCCGCAAAAATAAATAAATAAATTAATTAATTAAATAAAATTAATAAAAATTAATAAAAGGTCTATAATAAATGGACTAAATCTAGTTAGTTGCTTAAATTTGAATAATTTCTGCCCAAATTAAATATTAATTAATACTATTCATACAAATTAATAAATATGATAATCAACAAACTTATTGCTGAGCATGATAGTAAGCTCAAGGCCATTATGAGAGTGAGACTCTGTCTCAAAAACTGAAAAGAAAAAAAAAATCGACGAATTTATTTCATTAAATTAAAAGAAATTTTATTCGTGAATATTTTATCAATAATAGAGCCTCTAAATTTTAATATGGGAATCTTACAAATGCCCCCATTGCTCCTATATACAGTACAGTATGCATTTACAACTGCTGTACCACAAATTAGTTGTATTACAATTTTTTTAATACTATTTTAATGTTTTCCTCAAGGAACTGTAATATGATGACATTTAGACTGCTAAATCAATGACTTTCTTTGTATTATTTTAATCAAAGACCTCCAAGCTGCCCAATGGGACAATCATGATGTGCCACTGGTAGTTTAAAGCAGCAGGAATAATCAAATTCAAGTCAGAGCTGCCCACCAACAAAACATATAAATCATGTTGTGAACATGTTAAAACTGCACTAGAGAATTTTTTTAAATCAATGATCTACATACATATCTCAAGAAGTTAGAAATAGACAAAATTATCCTGTGATACATCTTGATGTTGTAAGAATGACTAGCGGTCAAGGATAAGCAAGTTCTTCCTGATGTTTTCAAAGAGCCAGGTGTCTTCCATCTGTGACCAGGAAAGAGACTAAAATAAAATGTAAATACTGCTCTAGGCCTCACTACCACTGCTAACTACACATGACGTAACTGGACAAAGCTTATCCTGGAGCTTTGTATTCTCTAACACTCTCCCTAAATGTGACTGACCCCTCCAATACAGGAAAATGTTCATTCCGACAAAGCATCTGACTCCCAACTCCTGCATGCCTGCAGGTCTTCCCCATGTCTCAGCACAGTGTGGCACAGAGTGCAAGACCTTCCATAGCTACTTACCAGTGTTGCGGATAATGTAATCCAACACTACCAATCGCTCAAACTGCAGCAGTAGTTGCCTGTTGGTGTTCTCAGGGAGAGGCTCTGCTTCAAAACGCCGCAGCCAATAGTCTGCATCTTTATACCCCTCAACAAAGAGCTGGAATGAACCAACCTGCAACCAAGAAGGAACAAAAGCATTTCCCTATAGTCCAAGTCCAAAGACCCTATGGATTAGTAAGAGACCCAGTGGAGGGACCACAGAGACAGAACGTTCATGTGCCTATCTTCAAGTCTGTAGACAGTTTGTTTTTCTACTTAAATGACTGTGATTGTATATACCAACATCTTTGATAAATTACCCATGTACAGTAAATACCTTTGGAGGTAGTCCAATGCGGTTAAATCGCTGCCCAACTTTTGGCACTTTCTCTAGTGCAAGTCGCTTGCCCCTGGACTTCACTCGGTCAATGGCACTATAATTGAAGGTTTCACTGGCCAGGTATACTACCTACAGTGGAAAGAGAAGAGATATTCAGGTTAAAGTTTAAGGAAACAGATCACTATGGGAGAGAATAGCTAGAAATTCACCAATACCATACCTTTTCCAAAACAGAGAAAGAATACACTCCTCACTCGGCCTTCTTAGCAACTAGATTATGGACTATGGATAGTTCAGGCCAATGGAATGCTGATAAAGTGATGTATGTACATCACTTCCAGGCCTGGTCCCTAAAACTCCATGACCTTTAGTTTATAGTTTCCAGTATATACAGCTAGAAATGAAAAGCTTTGAGACCAAAAAAAAGTCATATCGTGAAACAATCTCAGTTCCCTTGTCACTATGTGAGCTGCTACACAGACATGAGCAAAAAAAATAATAAACTCCTATTAAATATATGAAACCACTGAGATTCAGAGGTTACAGCAGCTAGTATGAATTACCTTGACTAACAATCACCTGCTGGGTTAGAAGAGGCCAAAGGCCTATTTTCTTTCCAGATAGAAACAAATTGCAATTTACTCTATAATGTTTTCTTTTGAATTTTGTACTTTGTAAAATTATTCATATTAAAAATTCTGCAAACAGCTGGGCATGGAGGTACAAACCTGTAATTCCAGCACTTGGGAAGCTGAAGCAGGAGGATCGCTGCAAGTCCAAGGCTGGCCTGGGCTACAAAGTGAATTAAAGTCCAGCCTGAACTACAGAGTGAGACCCAGTCTTTTTTTTTTTTTTTTTTTTCCCTTTTGTGGCAGCGAAGATCGAACTCACAACCTCATGCCTGCCAGGCAGTTGTTTAAGCCACTGAGCCAAACTCCTGGCCCTAGGTTTTTGAGGCAGGGTCACACTATATAGCTCAGGTTGGCCTTGCACTCGCGCTGTAGCCCAAGTCAGCCTCAAACTCACAACGTTCCTCCTACCTCAGCCTCCCGAGTGCTGGGATTAAAGGCGTGCGCCACCACACCCAGCCCAAGACCCAGTGTTAAAAAGACAAAAAACCAAACAAACAAACAAAAAAAAAAAACTATAAACATTAAAATTGGTTTTTGCTTTTAATGGGCTCCTATATTCATGCAGAAACTGTACCTGGACTATTACACAAGAAACTAGTAACAGCAAACGCCTCTGAGGAAGGAACTGAGCAGCCAGCAAACAGGAGTGAGAAGAACCTGAATTACTTTTTTCTGTTGACTGTTTTGTGCCTTCTGATTTTTACACTAAATATATGCATTATCCATTTTAAAAAATTGTAATGGCCATCAACATAACACGTAAGTGTCAAACTGTGGGACATTAGGCAATCCATATGCGCAACTCAAATCACACTTAACACTTTGTATTCTGATGATCCATTCCTGTATCTGAATTCTCGCTTAAAACTAATGAGATTTGGAAGATAGAGAATATCTTAATCACATTAGCATCCCCAGCACCTAACAAATGCCTGGCATATGCCCACTAAATATTAAGTGAATAAATAAATGAGTTATGAGCCTCTCTCAGAGTTGACAGCAAGTGAGTTTTTAGCATGTAACCACCTTACACTATATTTATAAGAAAATTCTTTTCCTAAGCCTTGCAAAATTCATTACAAATAACTATTTAATTCATGGACCTTAGAGATAAAATAATTCCCTTCCATCTCTCCTTTCCTTCTTCTATCCATCCAGTGTTAGCTGGGTTCCTAAAGTACATGTGTGAGGTTCTATGGTAGGCACTCCTTAACTTACAAATCAGGGCACTCAGGCATAGGAATCAAGGAACAGGGGCTTTCCTAAGACTGTTCCACCAATTTCGACTATGAAAACTCAAGCCATAACCATCTTTTTCCTCCTATTGGATTAATTTGTGATCATTCTTCCCAACCATCCACTTTTTCCCTACAACTATTGAAATTATCACAATCTGAAACCTCACGGGAACAGAGAGCAGAAAGCATCAGTGAATGAGAATTAGAACCTTACTATTTGAAGCTCCATTGAAAAGTGAGCCTTGCTTTCACAGTGACAGATGGTCAGATCAACTGAATAAAATCCTGTGCAAGGAAGGGTTGGGGACAAAAGAAAGGGAGAGACTTCTCTTACTATTCTCCAGGAGCAAAGTCCTGTCCATCTCAGTCTCATGGAGGACAGTGTTTTTGCTGTTGCTGATATTCTGATGCAAAAGATCTCCCAACCTCATTAAGATTCTCTAACAGCGAAAGAAGATCAGAGATGGGGAAGAAAGGGACATGGGGGGTGACACTAAAGATCAGAACAGCCCAGAAAAATACATATTAACATGTGTGGAGTGTTTACATTGTGATAGGCACAAGGCTATGTGCTTTACAAGGATTGTCTTGTATGATCTTAGTAGACACTCAACAAAGTAATAGCTATTCAGATTCCTATTTTTACAGTGTGAAAACTGCGTGTAGCAGGGGGTTACCTGACTTGCCAAAGAGTCACACAAGTAAAAAGCTGCAAACTGGGTGTGGGTCACATGCCTGTAATCCCAGCATTCTGGAAGGCTGATGCAAGAAGATCACAAGTTTGAACCTAGCCTAAGAAACTAGCAAGACTCTGTTTCAAAATTAAAAATAAAAGGGCTGCAGGTGTAGCTCAATGCAGAGGCCCTGGGTTCAATCCCCAGAACAGCCCTAAAAAAAAAAAGAAAAGAAAAGAAAAGAAAAGAAAACTGCAGGCCAGGCATGGTGGTGCACACCTGTAATCCCAGAACTCAGCAGGCAGAGAGAGGAGGATTGTTGTAAGTTTGAGGCCTACTGGGGTTATATGGTGAGTTCAAAGCCAGCCTGGGCTACATAGTGAGACCTTGTCTCAAAAAGCCAAACAAAGAAAAGAAAAGAAAAGAGAAGAGAAGAGAAGAGAAGAGAAGAGAAGAGAAGAGAAGAGAAGAGAAGAGAAAAGAAAAGAGAAAGAGAGAGAGAAAGAGAGAAGAGGGAGGGAAGCAGGGAGGGAGGGAGGAAGGAAGAAAGGGAGGCAGGGAGGGAGGAAGGAAGAAAACTGCAGAGCCAGAATTTAAACTCACTTCTTGATTTTTAGTCACTGTACTCCAAAAGCACCCATAGCAGGCAGAGGGCCAGCGGTAGTCTGCTATGTGCCTTGTAAAGGAAGTAAATCACAGAGTGATGAGCAAGGAATATTTAGAAGAGATTCAGGAAAGGCCCAGTGGGAGGACTTCAGGTTAGACATGAGACTTAGGAGCATTAAGCATAGTATAAGACAGTCAAATTATGCTCTTTATCTACACACACAGATAAAAAGAAAGCAATGAGCTGGACAAAGTCACACAGTGACTTAGGGGTCAAATGGGAACTATAAACCTGGTCAAACATTTTTTCTACAGACCTGAAATTGGAGAATCTTTGGTACTGTTTCTCATAACATGACATGCATTCACTAAGTCATCTGGTACTTAATGAACATTTATTATAAATAGAGTACTTTACTAGATATTGAATCTCAAGAAGTAGTCTCCGACTTTCAGAAACCTACCAACTAGTTGTGCTTATTGTTTACAGTTTAGTGACCAAAGCGCAAATAGAGTCAAACATTAGTCACATTTTCTTCTAAAATACTCTAAGAAAACCAAATGAAATTTGAAGGGACATCCCTAACTGCTGATCAACCTCTTTGTCTTCAGAGTTTGCCAGCTGAACCTGTGAAGAAAACCTCAAACAGGAGTTTTTAATTCAGAGGAATGGGTCAATGGATGGACTTCAACTGGTCTAAGCACACTGCTCCAGAAATTATATGTAAAATATTGATTACAAATATGGATATTTTTTTTCTGAGAACAGTACCTAAAGCTTTCACTGGATTCTCAAAGAGGGTTAAGACTCAAACTATGAAGATGCTTCTGCAGCCCTAGGGAATCAGATCAAAGTTCTATGTAAGCTGTTTCCAAACCTCAGGTAGTTAGACATTTAATGCCTGATGATGCATCCTTAAGTGTTTGTATGCTGACCAGTATGTTCTTCTCATAACTCTTGGAGAGTTTCATGAAGCACCCTATTGCACAGGGATTCTTAAACTGGTATCAGTAAACTTGAAATTATATGCAATCAATTCTGTATATTCAAGTATGTTTTGTAGACAAGTGGTCCAAGAGTAGAGGAGTGGTCCAAACCCTTGATCAGACCTCGACTAAATCTACAGTACATGTAAGATACATATAAATCCATCCTACATGTCAACTTGCCTGGATTTGGGACCTGTGTGCGTGTATTACTGGGGATTAAACCCTGGATCTTGCACATATGACGCAAGTACATTAACACAACTATATCCCCAGCCTGGACCTCTATTTTGATATGTTCAGACAAATTCCAGGATTCTACAGAATAAAGATAGGTAATGAAAATTCCATGTAGTTTCCTGAAGGTACTCAGGCCAGACATTTTACTCTAACACTCAACCTGTCCTAAAGTCTTCCTCATCAGACTATGCATAAGCACTTAGAAGATGTGAGCTAATCCATTCAAGCTTATATCTAATGCCAGGCACATGGCACACTCCCACAGTCCTTGCTACTCTACAAGTTAAAAGGTTTGAGCACAATTCATATCCAATCTGGGCAACATGGTGAGATCTTATCTCTTTAAAAAACAATAACCATCTTTTTTTTTTTAAAGCTGTATTTAAATTCTGGAATGGCTCAGAAGTCAGAGAGTGAACTGCAAAAGTAGCTAAGTTTTTAACCATTTTGAGGTTACCATAAATAAAGACCAAGAAAACTCATAAATGTGCACTGGATATCTATGAAATTCCTGAACTTTTGTGCAAAATCTGTATGTGTATCTTTCTCAGGGTAAATTTCATCAGATGAGCAAATTAAAAGTCTAATCCCGCAAAAGGCTGAGAATCTTAAACATTCCCCACTAAACCCAAAGTCCCAGTAATAGGTCTTAGGCCTCAGGAAAACTTTGGCCAGGCATTAAGGGCCCCTGGAAATGGGTCACTAACCTTTGTACGGGGTACAATGTTGAGTTCTAGTTTTTGGTCCACCAGGCTGGCTCCTGCCTCTGAGAGATAGCCCTGGTTGAGGACAAGGCAGTCACGGCCAAAGCAGCAGGGACAGCACAACTTCTGCAGCCACTTGGTCCACTTAGGATTAAGATGCCCATATGGCTCTTCATTCTTGGGTTTGAAGACAGCAATGATCCTCTAAACACATGAAAAAGAGAATATCAGAGGTGAGATGAGGGATCAAAAATGTAGTTTGTGGTAGATCATATGCATAGACCATGCAAGGCCCTTGGTTCAATCCCCAGTACCAAAAGTTTTTAAAAAGGTGAGTTGATTAAAGTGGTCACAGACCAAGTCAGCAGAAATCTAGAAGGAAATAAGAGGCACAGATCAACAATTCCTACATACAGTCAGACAAAGGCTTTTTCCTAGCTTCTAAATACCAGCTCTTGTGAGCAACTAAAACCCACTGTAGAAAGGGTTGTGGCCTAAAAAGACACTATGCCTCTTCATTCTTTCCTGGTGCTATGTTCCTCTTCTTTATCTCTCTTCCCTAATGTAAGCACCTGCCTCTAACTTTGTGCTTCAAACAAACAAGGTATATCGTGAGTCCTGGGCAGCAATCTTATGCCAACACAGTAGAGCTTCTTGCCCTCTCAGAAAGTTTATAAAATCATACTGTGTATCAAGGGCTCCAAAGTCATCTTTACCCTAAAAAGTGAGAAATTAACTTATCATAGATTTTTACATGTATTCCTGCCCCATTTATTCTTTCTTTATACAGTCTGCCAGAACTTGACATCACTAAACTCTAACTTCCAACATTTATATATACATGCTGTTGCTCTGCAAAAATTATGTAAATTTAGCACACCTGTAATCCCAGCACTCTCAGAGGCTAAGACAGGAAAAGCACAAGTTTGAGTCATGCCTGACTTGGCAAGACCCTGTCTCAAAAAAAAAAAATAAAAGATGGGAGATGTAGCTCAGTGTAAAGACCCTTGGGTTCAATCCGCAGTACAGGGGGAGGAAAGCCTCAAAAAAGTATCACTTGAAAAGAAACAAACATAATATTATGGAATGATAGAATGAAGTTAAGAAAATCCTTTCATCAATGGATGATAGCCCCTATCACTTTTCACTCCTATCTCCTGGGTATTAACAAAGCCTTGAAATAAAAAGTTTAGGAATGATAAATTGGGAAAGTAACCAGAAAAAAATCGCAAAAGGAAAAAGAATTTACTATTTGACTAAGATAGGGTTAAGTACTTCTAATAGGCATAAAGTAGGACATGAGATACCATAAAGATTAAATCCTTCTTTTCTCACTGACGGTAACAATCTTCAGAGGTTCTTGAAAATATGGAATGACTAGAAATTATAGCCTCCTTTCTAAATGTTTTTTTCCACAAGCCAGTCAGTCCACTAAGGCTGTTTTACATATATTTTATTTCCTTCAGTCCTCAAACTGATAATTCAAAAGAAGCAAAGCAAATATGCTAACTGAATGATTCATCTTCAAATCACATGATTACCCTTCTCCCTTCACTCCATTGCCAACTCAAGCTCATCTGGTCATAAGACATTTCCCTGTGGGTATCACTTCTTAAGTGGCAGGGTCACAACAGATATACACCCACATGCCTCCATTAAGTATACACTCATAGAAGGAACTGGCCAGGTCCGGTCTCAATTGGTCAATCTTTAGGCCAGTTCCTTTAAAAAGTCCTACAAAGATTTGAGAGGGAAAAAAAAAAAATACAGAACTCTCATCCACACTACAAAAAGAGTCAATTTATTCTTACAGACAAACTTATTTATTGGAAAAAGCATATATTCATATCCTAAGTCTTCATAATTACTTTTTTATCCAAAGTTGTTAGCAAGAGGCCTCAGTTAGCAGTCTCCTTTCCTAGTTTTGTTTTGTTTTGGTTTGGCTTGGTTTGGTTTTTGGTTTTTTGAGACAGGGACTCACCACATAATTTAGACTGGTGTTGAACTCACTATGTGGCCCAGGCTGGCTTCAAACCTGCAGCAATCTTTCTGCCTTAACCTCCCTAACACTGGGATTATAAGTGTGCGCCACCAAGTTCAGCAGCAGTCTTATTTTTCTGTGTCCACTTGCCTGGAACCCCAGGCTCCTAACAACAAAGCAGCAGCACCAGCAACAGGCTTCTCAGGCTATTACTGGTGAGTCCACTGCAATTCTCTGGGTCCCATACAGGGAAGCCACAGGGCAACCAGAAGTATGTCTCAGAACTTAATGATTCAACTGGGGCAAAAATGTGGAGTTCAGCAAGCCGGTACTCCAAAAAGAGAGACCAAGACATTCCTGCTACAGTAAGCAGGGGCTAAAAAATATCAGGGTTGTGGCTTAAATAGTCCCACTTCAGGAAAGCAGAACTTGAAGACCAAGACTGCAGTCAAACATCATTTATAGGGCCAGGGATTTAGCTCAGTAGCTCAGGCACCTGCCTGGCAGGTGTGAAGTTGTGAGTTTGATCCCTGGCACCAAAACAAAAAACAAAACAAAACAAACAAACAAAAAAAAACATCATTTATAGATTGACCTCTTATACTTCTCAATTTCTTTCCATTATAAGGAGAATCATAATCTTGTCGACTCTCTAAAGGGATTAGAAATGATAGTTATCTCAGTCACAAAGGTGTTGCATTAAGAATACTGCATGAACTAGATAAATGAGAGAATAGGAATGTCGGAAGGATGGAGGAACAGAAGGACAGTCAGAGAAGCAGGGAGACCCATCCATGCCTTTCATGATTAAGTGTAGGACTCAGCTCAACCCAATGTGTTAATATGTGCTCAGGACCTAGTTCGTTCAAGACAGTGTGCAAGCATGTAGTGGGTTTCCCCACCAGAGACATAAAACAGCCTCTGGCCAAATTTCCAAAGCTAATGTTCACTTTATATAAACAACTATGTTACTGAGTAATCATGAATATTCTCCTCATTCATAAAGAACAAACTCTAAAACCACTCAAACTAGAAAGACACCTACCAGTATTCAGTTGAGAAAGAAAATGCTGACCTAATTTTTCTCATCACCCTCTCTTTATAGACTATCAATTCCTTCATTAAATCTAGGAGAACATTTCGGTTTGATGCCAATATTTTAAAAACACTGTCCCTTAACACCCACTTGCTAATCTTCCTGTCTCAAAAAAGGGCTAAAGTATAATAGCTTTAGTAGTAGCAGTCCATGGTGTTGGAGATGAAAACAGAATCGCACAAGGAAGCAAAAGGCTACTCACTGGTTGGTGTCAGAATCTACAATCAATTACTGAACCTTAAGAATTTCTCCTGTCCAGTACTGATAAGAAGGAGGGTATTATGCTATGAAGAAAAAGGTCCTGGAGCTGGGGGCAGTGGCACACTTGTAGCCCCACCAGTACGGCTGATGCAGGAAGACTGCTCCAAGTCTGAAGTTTGAGACCAGCCTGAGAAACACAGCAAGACCCCCTCTTAAAGAAAGGGAGTGGTTTCTCCAGGAATCTGTAATTTAAGATACTGCAAGTATATCACTCACATTGCACAGTGAAATATACAGAAGTGATCTTTAATAAATCTTTTTAAAGTTTCATAAAAGAAGTAGATGGTTCTCACACTTCTTGATCTCAAGATTCCCTTAAAGGGCCGGGAGTTTGGCTCAGTGCCTTAAGCGCCTGCCCTGGTAGGTGCGAGGTTGTGAGTTCAATCCCCGGTGCCGCAAAAAATAAAAAAAAATAATAAAAAAAAAAATTCCCTTAAAGTCTTAAAAATTATGAAGACCCCAGATAGCTTTTGTTTCTGTGGGTAAAAGCTATACTGGCTATATTCAAAATTTAAAGTGAAATGTTAAAACTATGTAATTCACTTAATAGTAAAAATAAATCCATTACATATTAATATAAATCAAATATTTTTATGAAAACTTTTCAGAAACATTTTGGTGTCATTTCACATTTTTACAAATCTCTTTGATGTCAGACTTCATAGAGGACAAGAGAATTCTGAGTACGCCTTGTGCTGCTGAGCTAAATCCCTGGCCCCATGACAAGAGAATTTTCACATCTTCCTTAGTATTCAGTCTGTTTCAAAATCACATATCATGTGATCTTTGGAAACCTCCACTCTATATTAACAAGGAAATGAGAGTGAAATGAGCAAATAAACTCTTAAAATTATTATGAAAATAATTTTTACTCCTAGACCCCCAAAAAGGAACTCCTAGGGGTCCCTGGGTCACCCTGCAAGAAATGCTGCATTCTATACTAGAGGATGTTGGGAAACAGTCTCTGGTTAGCTATATTGACAGAGAATACTTATTTACATGTGAACGCTTACAAAAGGGAAGAATGTACTACCCCAAATATATTAAACTCTGAAAGAAGATGGGGCCCAAATACTCAGAATATAGTAAAGAGGATTTTGACTGTATTGATTTCCCCACCCCACTGCCACCCATCCAATCTGCCTTACCCTTTATAATGTGCAGCTTGGGACAGTGCCTTGTATCAGATAGTAGGTTAATGTTTTAAATCTCAAGACCTACATTTGTCTAGGATGCACAAACCTGACTTGTTTTGTTTCACTAAACAAATCTGAATAAAAGAATTCTACTATGAGATTCTTTATTTGGTGATGGCCATCAGTGTGGTAAACTAACTGGAAGGTTATAAGAATTTCTTACAGGGTACAGGTAATTGAAAGAAGCATATTCAATATTATAACAATTTTGTATTTGAAAAATGGTAAAAGTTACCAATTTCATGACAAACTGTTGATGGATAACCTATATTTAAAAGGTTGAAAATCACTGAGAAGAGGCCAAGAATACATGGGTGTTCTTCCCCCAGTGCTGGGGATTACAGGGCCTTTGCACTCAGTTACAGCCCTCAACTGCCCACCATCACTGCCATATTTTTTTTTTACAATTTTAAGACAGGGTCTGGCTAAATCACTAAGTTGCCCAGGCTGGGCTCAAACTTGTAATTTTCCAGTCTCCCAAAGTTTCAGGATCACAGGCCTGTGTGTAACCACGCCAGCTGTGGGCAGTATCCTTACAAACACTGTAACTGATATTACGATCCAAACAATTAGCACTACTGAATGAAATGCTATTCTGCATGATTATGAAAGAATCTTCTTAAATTTACACTACTTTTGCCTTGTTCAATGTCATGTATCCAAGAAAGCCTAATCCAGAGATCAATAGGTATATAACTTAAAAACAGAACAAAACAAAAAACTGCGATTTAACTTCCACTAACCACCAGAACTATGCCAGAGGCTTTCATGTATCACTGACCCTATAGAAAATAGCTTAAGTATTTAGCTTATGAGTAAGGCTGCTAGCTAAGCGAAGGACCTGAGATAGAGTTAAGCGATCAGTCATACTGATAAGAACTAAAATAAGAACAGACAGTGAAGCAGGACTTTTCCTCAGACAATATAGAATGCAGCCCCCACTCTCTATTAAAGGGAGTTGCAGTCTCTCTCTGATAAGCACCTGAGTTCTGAGAAAATTAAAATGCAAAAACCAGTACTTTTTTAAAAAACTGTTTCTACAGTTAAAGGAAATATTCCAGTTGGTCATTTTAAATCTACAGAGCTACCAGTAATAAATGGCCCCTAAACAGTTGAGCAATTCATACGCTCTGCTTATCTACACAGTAATTAGCTTTGGATTGAGAGGCTATGTCACCACCAACTCAAAACCCCTCCTGGAAATCCAGGAGCTATTCGTCTTATTTCCAATAAAATCCCCCTAACCTCCTCTCTTGGTTCATGACTTCATTCCTCAAGTTTATGGAACCATGAGCTCAGTACATACAATGACACCATCTCATTTAATCCTCTCAAAACTAGTAGGTCGCATGCTGTTCTGTGATTCCTGCCAATATGAACACGTGGCATTTCTGGCCACTTAAAAGAGAAAATCCCCCCCCCAAAAAAAAAAAAAAAAGAAAGGCAGACAGACAGACAGATAGGAAGAAAAGAAAATCTGTAATTTGAACACAAAATCTGAAGTACAAGGATGGAAATGAACAGGGGAAATGTGAGCATGTTCCACCATGACTTTTTTTTAAAAGGTACTGAGGGGTCTGGACCAAGGGCCTCCACACTGAACCACATACCCAGCCCTTTTTAATCTTATATTGTGAGACAACCTTGCTAAATTGATCAGACTGGTCTCAAACTATATACCCTCCTGCCTCAACCTCTCAAATAGTTGTAATTACAGCCTTGTACCATCACACCTGGGCTCCATCATGACTTCTAATCTGGCATTTTCCAGTTCCAGGTCCTCACTTGCTCATCCTGGGGAAGATACCACCGTAGATTGGAAAATGGAATCAAGACTCTTTTGAACTAAGTTTCAGAAGTAGCTATCACAGAAAGTGCTGGTTCTCCCAATCTGTTTCCTCTTCTTCTCTGGACACCAGATTTCTGACTTTTAGCTGGGTCAGATAAAAACTATGGTTCCCAAACACTACTGCAGCTAACTTTTGGACATTGGGACACAGGTGGAAAAGTCTGGTGCAACTTCTGGAGAGGCCCTACAGGATGTGAACATAGTCTTCCTCTCCCTTTCCTTCCTCCAGCTGACTGAAAAACAGACAAGATGTCTGTAGTCTGAGTGACCATGCTGGAGAACATTAATGATGGCTAAATACTGGATGAAAGGAACTTGCATTCAAGAAAAACTGAAATGCCACATCAGTCCTAAACAGCCTTTGACTTTCTTTACATGAAACACAAATGAACCTTTTTCCAAGTCATTATTACTTAAAAATATCTGATACATATAGTCAATTTTATTTTATTTTTATTTTATTTTTGAGACAGGGTCTCACTATGTGTAGTTCAGTCTGGCCTTGAACTTTCTATGTAGTTCAGGTTGTCCTCCAACTCGTAGAGGTCCTCCTGCCTCAGTCTCTCAAGTGCTGAGATTACAGGCGTCCATCACCACAACCAATACAGTAGCTAAAAACAGAATCCAGAAATTCAGACGACTGACTAACTCTGAAACAGCAGAGTGCTGTAGTTAGGACCATGACCTCCAGAGCCAATACACCTGGTTCTACCACTTACTACCTGCAAGAGCTTGGACAAATGAGTCATACTATGTGCTTCAGTGTTGTTGCCTATGAAGATAGTAACAGTACCCATCTCTGAAAGTGATTAAAAGGATTGAGTTATTATTTGTAAAGCACTTGGCATACAGTAAGTACTATGTAAGTATCTGTTAAATAAATACATTTAAAACAGGGTCAAAAAGAACAATATCAACTACACATTTAAAACAGGGTCAAAAAGAACAATATCAACCACACACTTGTGGCCATACTAATCCACACATTTAGGACTCTGCTCAGTGGAAACAGGAATAAGTTTTGTTGGGTCATCCATGTTTCAACTTCCCTTCTAACAAACAATGGTGGCTAGTAAAATTTAGAGACTTGGATACTGAGTATCACCAAAAACTGTCATTCTCTGGGCATGTACTGAAGAGGTAGCACTTTACACACCAGGGAGATTGAAAGATCCTATTACTCTCACCTGTGAGAGCACTAGATCACTTCTCAATTGACCTGACACACTTCCAAGGCAGCCCTGACACACTTCCAAGGCAGCTATAACAAAATCATGAAAGAAAACAAAACCTCCCTCCTCCTCCTCCTGAACCTATCAAAGATAATCTTAGTCCATTCTTATATTGGCCAGCAAGCTAACTCACATCTTGATTAAATCTCATATCGTTCTCAAAAAAGATGAAAACATCTGATTGACATTTAAGGTATAATACCTTTCTTTGCTTCCTACTTGAACTCTAAAACTCCCTTATTTAAAGGTCTTGAAAGGAATGATTACTCTCAAACCTTTCTCCAACCCAGTTTATGTAAATAGAGTTGACAGCAGAAATGCCCTCTGAGCCAGGTATGGTGGTGCACACCTGAGATCCCAGCACTTGGGAGGCTGAGGCAGGAGAATTAGTTTAAGGCCAGCCTGGGCTACAGAGTGAGTTCAATGACTGCCTGAACTACATGGTGAGACACTATCTCAAAAAACTAAAAAAAAACAAAAAAAAAACAAAAAAAACTAAAAAAAGAAATTAGAAATGCTCTCTAGTTGTGTTTGGTTGATTTTTGTATTACTGGGGATTAAGCACTGGACCTTCTCACTGAGCTGCATCTGCAGTCACACCTTGCTGACACCCATTGCTTTAATAAGTACAACAATAATACATTTTTCCTACGAACCATTTCCAGCACACTGGAAAACTTAGTAAAGACTTCATCTGTAATGTGTTTTTGTTTTTTGAGGTAGGGTCTCGCTGTGCAGTTCAGGGTGGTCTTGAACTCACTGTACAGCCTAGGTTGCCTCGAACTTCACTGCAATCCTCCTGCCTCAGCCTCCTGAGCGCTAGGATTTCAGGCATGTGCCACCATGCCCCGCCAAGACTTCCTATTTGTAAAAGCATTTGACTCACTGCTCTTACAATCGTATCTCTAGTCTAACCTGGGTCAAATGCCTTAAATCGTCTGCGTTTCTCAAAACTGGTCACTTCTCAGCTGCTCTTGTCATTCCACATCCCATCTTATCCCTATATCCCACATACACATTCAAGGGACCAAATAAAGGTCAGCAAAACTCCACCTCAGCTGAAAAACAAAATGCTGATAGCAGGGGGAGGTGGGTAAATGAAAGATAACAACAGTCTGGGCTTCCAAAATTCTGCATTATAAAGAACCATTGAAAATGCTTTGAACCTTTTCCCAGAAGTGAGCAATAACTAGGCCAGATGACACTGTGAGTCCACCCACGCTATCACCACGGTCTGTCAATAAGAGCCCTAGGACCTTGGCAGGAGACACCCCCACAGGGGGCTGGAAATAAATCCTCAGATGGGTCACCCATCCTCCTGAACAGTGACGCGCAGCTTGGGTCCAAAAAGAGAGAGCAGGCCGAAAGCCTCAGATCTATAGGCCAATGATCGAAGAGTAAAATCTGTAGGCCAATGACCGAAGAGTAATTCCAGTAGTTTAAAGCAGAGAGATCTACCAGAAAGCAGCATGTGCCCGCGCCTCTCTGTCCAGAAGCAGATCGCCTCACCACATAACTGGCCCCTGGCCTGTATCTAGTCAGTTTCCTCTTTTCATTTTCCGCTCAAGCCTCCCCCACCAAAAAGATTCTGATTTATTTCTTCACTCCGCAGAGGTTCCCTATCTGCAGTTCTCAGAAGCATCCCCAAATCCTGGTAGAGACCAGCCCTGTGAAGTTTCTCTCTTCTGCACCATGCAGTCCCTCTTCTCCCCAACCCGCGCCAGCCGGCCAGCCGGGAGCCCAGGCCCCGCGCCCGTACTCACCCCCTGAGAGTCCTTGACGAAGTAGCTTCCGCTGGAGCCTTGGTAGATGCGCTCGGGGAAGATGCAGCGCTCGATGGCTAGCTCTGCCTGCCGCACCATCGCCTCGAACTCCGGGTCCTCGGGAAACTCGTTCCGCTCACGGGAGGCCTGTGCGGCGTGCGCTGCTGCCGCGGCCTGGGCGGCCAGCGCTTGGGCCTGCGCCGCCACAGTGTGGGTTTGGCCCTGGGCCGCAGCGCCCCTGGCCCGGTCCAGCAGGGGCTGCCGCTCGCGGTCGTGGCCCGGAGAGCCCGGCGGAGAGGGGCCACAGCCGGCCGCCGCCGCCGCCGCCACGCGAACCGCGCCCCCCGGAACCTGCGGGAAGTGAGCGCCGGAGCCCGACGGGAAGGTGTACTCCGGGGGTTGGGCCCGCTCGGGGGACACTAGTGGGCTAGTCTCGTCCATCCCTCAGGCCGAGGGCTCGGGGACCCGGCGAGCTACACAGCTGAGCTGGTGGCCGGAACCAATCCGCGGCTCCCCCCACCTCCCGCCCCGCCAACCAGGCGGCTCGCCGCCTTGGCCCCGCCCCTAGCCTGTCCTGTTTACTTGGCGACGAATAGGCACGGCCCCTCGCGCGTGAACAGTAGCCAATCAGAACGCGCTCTACGCAATCGCGGCCTCCGCATTTTTCTCCAGTCACTTTCTGTGAAGACTGCGCGTGCTCTAGAACGAACCCTGGGTCAGGCCCCCCTCTTGCCCCAAACCATCTCCGCTCCGCCCTTAACGTCCAATTGGTTGACAAGATTTGGGGCGTCTGCAAAACAGCAACGTAACGATTAGTCTGTTAATTGAGCGCCTACTATGAGCTGGCTGTGAAGCTGGAGGAAAGCACATCATTGTATCATTAACCTACTATGTTCTAAGTGCTGGAGAGACAGCCGTGAAGCAAAGAAACAACCTTCTGGATTAAAAAAACAAACAAACAAACAAAACAGCCCTCATGCAGCATTCATAGTAGTAGCTGGCCCAATTGTTCAATGCTTGTTAATTGAGGAAAGATACACTCCCATGAGATGCAAGGTAAGCATCCACGAATTTTATTCACTACTGTAAAAGCTCAGTGTCTAAACACAGTAGGTGCTCAGTACTTTACTTTTTTTTTTTTTTTTTTTTTTTTGGTACCAAGGATTGAACTCACAACCTTGTACCTGCCAGGCAGGTACTTAGTCCACTGAGCTAAATCCCTGGATCTATTTTTTGAGATAGTTCAGGCTGGCCTTGAACTCACTTTGCAGCCCAGGCTGGTCTTGAACTCACAACAATCCTCCTACCTCAGCCTCCCGAGTGCTGGGATTAAAGGTATGCACCACCACGCCCGGCTGCTTGGTACATTTTTAATAGTGGAAAAGAATACAAAGATATAACCCTGCTCTCAAACTGAGGACACAGCTTGCTGAGGCAGAATGGGAGAAAGTCAACAATGCTAGCTAAAAACTCCCTTATAAGGGTTCACCACTTTGGGGTAGGCAGGAGAGTCAACAAAGGCAGAGGTGATACCTGTACAATGAGGTAAATGAAATGTGTAATGAAATCACCGAGGAAAGAGGGTAGAAATAGAAAGGTACGTGAAGCAGAAGAGGATGCCAGAGAAAAGGAAAAGGAAGCTTAGAGCTTGAGGAGACAGACAACGATCTGCTTGACTTAGAAGAAGCTACATTAAGTTGGGTTCTCAAAGACCTGGAGAGCCAAGTAGGGGGTGTCTGGCATGTGAAGGGCCGCAGAGAGCTTTAGAGAACCATTGTTGAGCAGGGAAGTGATGTGGGGTCAGCCTACTCCTGGTCCAGGCACCTCAAGGAAATACTGGAATAAGAATGGGTGGCATCTGAAAGAGGATAATTAAAATATGTACTAATTTTTTTTGGTAGAGCTAGGGATGAACTCAGGGCCTTATATATGTGCTCCAACTAACACTACCTTCTAAGGTGTAGAACATAATAGTTAGAAACAGCTTGGAAATCAGAGACATTTGAGTTTGAATTTCAGCTCAACAATTGTTTTTGTTTTTGTTTTTTGGTACCTGTGTTCAAACTCATGACCTCGCACTTGCCAGGCAGGTGCTTATGCCGCTGAGCTAAATCCCCAGCCAATACAATTGTTATTTTAGAGCTACTTAATCTCTCTGAGTTTCAGTTTCTTACCTATAAAATAGGAAGAATCATCCCTAACTCACTTGATTAAATAAAAATCTATATATAAATCAATGTAAAGCAGGTAGCATAGCACTTAATGCATTAAGAACATTCAATAATGTTAGCCTTTCATCACTTCTAGGGGTTTTGTTTTGTTTTGCTTTGCTTTGTTGAGACAGGATCTCCCTATGTACCCCAGGCTGGCCTTGAACTCACTGTGTACCCCAGGCTGGCCTTGAACTCACTATGTACCCCAGACTGGCCTTGAACTCACTATGTACCCAGGCTGACCTTGAACTTACTATGTAGCCCAGCCTGGCCTCAAAATTTTGGCAATCCTCCTGCCTCAGCCTCCTGAGTGCTGGGATTACAGGCATGCGCCACCACATCCAGATAGGTTATTGTTAATTTTATTGGTTTTGTGCTTAAAGTAACCAGAAGATTAGAAGCATGGGTTTTCACAAAAGATGACCAGCCACATAGTCAACTATATTTCACAATCATTCTTTCTGAAGTCAAAATTATTGCCACAAATGGGAGTATTAAATTGAAAGAACTGTTGCTTAGTTGCTAGTATGGGGATGTCAAACTTTCTAACCAAATAATGAATTTTAGGCAAAAATCCATATTGCCTTTGTTTGAGACAGGGTCTTACTGTGTAGCCAGATTCCAGCCTTCTGAGTGCTGTAATTACAGGCGTGCAGTACCATGCTGGCTTTAGCTGCCCCTTTCAGTTGTAACATATATTCCTTTTTCCTATCTAATCATCAAATAACTAAGTGGTGCCTTGACTCTTCTTTCTACAGGCTACAGCCACAGAGATGATTTTTGATACCCTTCATATTATGTATATTTAGCCTGTGAACTTCAAATTATGATTAATGAAAGATTCCAGATTTGGAATTCACCCTGGAATTCTGAGTTTTTTTCTCTATTGAAAAGTCTCTCAGAATTTAAGTCTGTATCTACATTTTAGAACTCTATTTTCCTTTTGCTGGAAAGAGTGTCAATACATTACCTATTACATATGAAGAGATAGAAACTACTAAATACTAAATATGTGACATATATTGTTTTCAGTGGATTAACTCATGTAACTGGCAGTACAGTTCTTATGATATTGGAAACTGAGGCCTAGAGATGTAAAATAATTTACCCATAGTCATTCAGCTGATAACTGGCAGTACTGGACTCAAGTCTTGGCAGATTGGTTTCAGGCTTTCAAAACTATAGTATAGCTGGGCGTGGTGGGGCATGCCTGTAATCTCAGCAGTCAGGAGGCTGAGGCAGGAGAATCATTGTGAGTTCGAGATCAATTTGGACTACAAGCTGAGCTCAAGTCCAGCTTGAACTGAATAGCAAGACCCTGTCTCTAAAAGACAAAAAAAAAAAAAAAAGAAAGAGAAAAGAAAAGAAAGAAACTATAGTATATTGCTTCTTGTTAAATATTTCTATGAAATATATCTCACAATCACCCCTTTTTTTCCATCCCCATTGGTGCCACACTAGTTTTGAGTTTCCCTACTTCCAGTCTCTCTACACATCTGTCAGTATCAGTGCCAGATTAATGTTCTCAAAACATTGTTTTCGTAATATAATTCCTTTGGCAAAGAAACTACATGTGTATGTGCGTGCATGAGTGTGTGGTGCTGGAGATTGGACCTAAGACCTTGCACATGTGAGGCACGCTCTACCACTGATCTACATCTCCAGCCTTATTTATTTATTTATTTATTTATTTATGTAAAGACAGTTTCACTAAGTTACCTAGGCTGGTCTCACACTTTTTTTTTTTTTTTTTGCAGTACTGGGGATTGAACTCACAACCTCGCGCCTGCCAGGGCAGGCACTTAAGCCACTGAGCCAAACTCCCAGCCCTGGTTTTTTGAGGCAGGGTCGCACTGTGTAGCTCAGGCCGGCCTTGCACTCCCGTTGTAGCCCAGGCCAGCCTCGAACTCACAATGCTCCTCCTACCTCAGCCTCCCAAGTGCTGGGATTAAAGGCGTGCGCCACCACGCCCGGCTTGGTCTCATACTTATGATCCTCCTTCCTCAGCCTCCTGAATAGCTGGGATTATCCATATGCACAGCAAGAACTACATTTTATTGCTGTAAAACATACATAATTTGACATTTTAGCTATTTGTAAGTGTACAATTCATTAAATATATCCATAATGTTGTAGAGCCACTCTACCCAAAACATTTTCCCAAGCACTTTGTATCCATTAAGCATTAATTCCCTCCACTGCCTCCAGCATCTGGTAGCCTCTCTTCCACTTTCTGTCACTATCAATTTGCCTATCCTAGAAACTACTTTTTTTTTTTGTCTTTTTGAGACAAGGTTTCAGTATGCAGTTGAGGCTGGCCGAGAACTCACTTTGTAGCCTAGGCTGGCCTCAAACTCATAGTGATCCTTCTACTTCAGCCTCCTGATGCAGGGATACAGGCATGCACCAGCATGCCTGACTAGAAACTACATTTTGAATACAATATCATCTCCCTAATTTTCAGATCTCTCCAAAATTTGGCCTCATCAAATCTATTTAACCTATTTCTTTATATTTTCTAATATAGACTTCCATTCTAATAAGATCTGTTTCCTTGCCTGGCAAGCACAAGTTCCTGAGTTCAATTTTTAAAAATCTACTTGATGCTCCATTTTCTCAATGACTGCAATTATATCTATAGTCAATACCACACTGTTTAACATATTATCACCACTGAGTATTAGCACTTGATTAAACCTTATAGGTCTGCTGGTCCAATCTTATTTTACAGGCTAGAAAACTCAGTAACTTGCTCTAAATCACATACAAATAGTGGCAAAGATGGGATTTGAAAACAGAATCCATGTGTTTTAAAATAATATGAGGGATGGGGATTTAGCCCAGTGGTGCAGTGCCTGCCTGGCACGAGTTTGAGTCCCAGTACCCAAAACCAAACAAATAAATAAATAAATAAAGTAAGTAAAATAAAATGAAATAATTTGAGCGGGACATGGTGGCCCAAGACTGTAATCCCAGCACTTGGGAGGCTGAGGCAGAAGGATTGTGGTGAGTTCAAGGCCAACATGGAGAAATCCTGCATCAAAAAAAAAAAAAAAAAAAAAAAAAAAAAAAAAAAAAAAAAAAAAAAAAAAAAAAAAAAAAAAAAAAAAAAAAAAAAAAAAAAAAAAGACAGAAAAAAGAAAAAAAAACTTTAAGCTATCATTTATTTTACAATGAATTCTTAGACAAACTCCGAGAGCCTTAATTTCATCATCATCAGCATCATCGCCATCACTTCTAGTTTGCAGATGAAGAAATCTCAATTCAGAAAAGCAATTTGCTTTGTTCTATGCACTTGTCTTCTCTTAATAATAGAGCCTTAGGTTATTCCACGTATATGTAGTAAGACAGTAAATCGCAGGAAACTAGCGAGCATGGCTTTTCAAACCTGAAAGAACTAGCATGCTGCACCTATATAGTTCAGTAAATAAACACGGATACACGGACTGAGAAGCATAGCATCTGGAAAGATTTGCTTCAGTTTTGGGACGGTATTTTAAACACAAATTTTCTGGATAGTCACAACACAAATCCCTATACTGAATACAAAAATGTCTTGATATCACAGTGCTTGGAGCAAGATTATGAAAGAGCAGTTAGTTGCCCTTTATGTTGCCCATTACATATTACAAAACTGCATCTTCAAAGCGAGATTTAAATTCTGTCGTAAAACTCAGCGGCGGGGCCGACTAACTGTAAGGATTTAGCCTCTCGAACAAGTAGGCACGGAGGCTTTAGAAGCAAGTTTGGTTTCGTTTGGGGTTAACTTTGCTGCTACGCAGCCTCTAGGTAGGCAAAACCTCGGTCCCCCTCTCTTTAGGGTTTGCACAGGTGCGGCCTCAGACTCAGCCCCACCCCTCTTTCAAGTATTCAGCCCAGGCTCTGGAAACACTTTGCCCCGCACAAAGATGGCGCAAAGGCAGACTGACCCAATGGGGAGCGGCGTTGCTCCCGGTTGCCTAGGTAACAGCCAATGGGCAGCGGGAACTGTGCCCTGTACGGCCGCTGGGGATGGCGGCTTCCAGTGGGGCAAGAACTACTTGAGGTAGCAGAGGAAGGTGGCAGGGAGAGCCGGGCGGAACAAAGGTCTCAGCCACTGGAGCTGCGAGTCTGGGCGTGACGGCCGTCCCAAAAGGCGGAGCCCAGGTTGGCTAGCGGCGCGGATGGGAGGGGGCCGCGAGAGTATGGTCAGCCAGGTAGGAATTGAGGAGCGGAGCAGATTACCTGGGAGATGCGCCGACCCTGGGGCGGCGGCCCGTGGAGTCGTAAGCCCAGGCCTTGAGCTCCCAACTGCGGGGTCGAGACCCGGGAGAGCCCACGGCACCTGGCAATGGCAGACCCGTGTGAGCGCAAGAGTCCTTGGGGGCGGAAGAGCAGACCCAGATAAAGGGAAGGAAATGGGGCTGGAATGCAGGAATACAGTGAGAGACCTTGTTGCCTTGCAGAGGTCTAGGGCTTTGTTTGCTCTAGGGCCTGTCTGTACCACACTCGTGGTGGAGAGACGAGCCACGTACCGAGATTTAGGAATGGGACACTTCAATTATTTGATGGGTGGCAAGCCAGCAGTTTAGCGTCTCCGAGCTGCTTAGGTAGCAACAGGAATAAACTCACTGTCTTAGAAGCCAGCTCAAGCATACTGCTTTTCTTGAACTAGAATTGTATTTTGACAGTGTTACGCCCTACTTCCCATCACTCCCACGTCATCGTTTTCTTGTTTTCTTAAACCGACTTTCTGGTACCAATGTTTTCTTCCTAGTTTCTTCAATTTGACCTTCGCAGTCTTACGAAACAAGACCTTTATATGTTAACCACACATTTGTTTATTTTTCACATGAGAGAAAGGGGCAGGGTGAGATTTATAGTTTTATTTTGTTTATTTATTTTGGTTTTTTGAGACAGGGTATTTCTATGTGCCTCTGGCCTTGAACTTACTATGTACATTTATAATTTTAAAACCAGTTATATCCAATTTGTTTAAACTCAGTTTTGTTTTTGTTTTGTTTTTTGAGACAGAGTCTTGCTGTTTAGCTCAGGCTGGCCTCGAACTCCTGGCAATCCTCCTGCTGCAGCCTCCAGGTGCTGGGACTACAGGCATGTTCTACCACGCCCTGCAAAACTGCTTTCTTTATAATTGAAAGAACTTTGGCAAGAGAGCCATACCTGGGGAAGGGTGCTTTAGCAATTTGAAAAGTATATGTGGGGAGTTAGGTGGCTGCTTCCAAATAATAGTCTCTAACTGAAAATCTGTTGCCCTTTATATTAGTTTTTTTTTTAATCCCCCTAATTTGGACACATGTTACTGTGAATAAATAAATGTTATTTAATAAGTTTGATTTGTCAAAATTTTAAAAAAAATAGAGAAAAAAAATTCTCATTACCGGGCCAGGGATATAGCTCAGTGGCACAAGTATCTGCCTGGCAAGTGCAAGGTCCTGAGTTCATTTCACAGTATCAAAAAAATTCTCGTTACTTTCCTGGAGTTCTATCTGGGAATGTCTGAGGCAGGGAAAGGGTCTGTTGTGCTGTGAAATAGTGCATTGGCTTATATATAGACAAAATAGTAATGTTCCTTTTGCAACTTATCTATCAGGAGTGCTACAAGGGTGAGTGTTTATTGAGAAGAATGAATCATCCTCAATTGTGACTAGAATCCTTATGTATCTGTGTAACCTTAATTAGACTATAGTTGCAGCTGCTTAATATAGAAGTCTGGATTCACAACAAAAGCATCTAACACCAAGGTAAAGACAATCAAAGTTTAATAAACTGTTGATTCACACACATACGCACACACACGATTACACATGAAAAAGCAAAAGTACAAGAAGAAGTTTGCATCACCAAATTGGAAGAAGCACAGACTCTTGAAATCCAGTGCTAGGGAGTCCTGGGTGTAGCTTTCCAGGATCTCAATGGTTCTAGGTAGAGTGTCCTCTCCACAGATGACACTCCAAAATCCCCCTGCTAGTGAGACTCCTATGTAACAGCAGAGACAAAAGTGACAGTGTCCCAACTGTGTGTGTGACCAGGGGTAGAGAGTTTGCAGCCTCTAGGAGCTGGCCAAGCATCTGAAGCCTGCAGACATCTTACCCTTTAGGTAAGTATTTTAGAGAGAGAATGTCCTTGAGAGTGGGCCAGACTTACAAGGGGTTCTGCTCACCTCAACATGCCCTGCCAGACATTCTGACAGTTAATCTTTGGAACAAGATCATGGCACTGCTGTGAACAAGAAAGATCTTTTTATACTTTAACCCTTCAATCTGGAGCTTAACCCGTAGGCCATCTATTCTCTTTAAGATTATTTAGATAACTGGCATAGTGGCCTGTTTGCATCCTTTGTTAAACTATTGAGATTTTCAGCATGCCTCAGCACTAGCTATTCTTCATTAAAGTGGATTTGTCTCAGTGACCATGGTTACAGGTGGAATCCTGTTTTGCACAGTGGCTGTGTAGCTATGAACTACACATTCCTATAATCCCAGCACTCTGGGAAGTTGAGGCAGGAGAATCAGAAGTTAAAAGAGTCCAGCCCCAGCAGCTTAGTGAGACCTTGTCCCAAAATAAATTTTAAAAGAGGGCTGATCATGCAGCTCAGTAGTAGAGCACTTGCTGGTCATGCATGAGGGCTTGGGTTCAATTCCCAGTACCTCCAAAAAAAAAAAAAAAAAAAAAACCAGAATGGGAATTTGTAGTATGACCTTTGGAAACATAGGAAAGAGTGGTGGCAGGGTTAGGTTGAGAAATGGTGTTCCAATTTACTGTTGCTGTATAACAAGTTATCCCAAACTTCACATTTGTTCATTTGGCTGTTTTGTTTTGTTTTGTTTTGCTGTTTTTGTTGTTTTTTTCTCAGTATTGGGAATTGAACCCGGGGCCTTCACACTGAGTTATATCCTCGGCCCTTTTTATTTTTTTATTTTTTATTTTATTTTATTTATTTTTTTTTTGGTACCAGGAATCAAACTCACAACCTCTCGCCTGCCAGTCAGGCGCTTACACCACTGAACTAAATCCCCGGCTCTTTTTACTTTTTACTTGAGAGAGAATGCTGCTTAATTGCCCAGGCTGGACTTCACTTTGTGATCCTGCTGTCTCAGCCTCACAGAGTGTTGCAATTATAGGCATGCACCACCAGGCCAAGCTTTCATACCCTTTTATTATCTAACCTCAGAACACACATCATTTCTATTATGTTCAGTGGTGGAAGCAATCACAAACCTGCTCAAATTCAAGGGAGAGGAATTTGACCCCAACAGATTGTAGAACATGTATAACCAGAGATATTGTTGCAAACATCTTTAGAAATGTCCTCTACACTTGGTAATAGAAAGGTAACTCTTCAAGTTTCATTAGCTTCCTTAAAATTTTTAGAGTACAGACCCCATGAGCTGATGGTATACCAAAAAGATGAATAGGTCTACAGTTTGAAGACCTGGCTAACACTTTGCCCATATATAAAAATCCTGAAATTAGAGAAACACTGTCTTTTAAGTACCTCCTACTGGTTCTTCTAGAATGAGATGGGATGCCATTCTCAAGAGTTTTATGTAGCCTTCAGGAAAATTTATTATCTTCTTGTGTAAAGAATGACTTTGTGTTTTTGGAGTGATTGTCATTCTAAGATTTAGTAGAAGATACAGGATTTTTTTATTCCAACAAACGTGTTGAAGGAATGAAATATTTTCAATTTGTACCAAAAGTTTACTCTTAGTGCTGTCACATGGTTCTAAGAAGAACTAAAGATGGTCTATAGCTATCAAAACGCCTAGCTGGACTGGAAAGAGTTTTCTTCTGCAGCTCTGATGGAAAACTGCTTCTCTCCTCTCATTAATGTTGTATTGGCAGTGGAGTCATGTTGACCTCTACCCTAGCACACTCTAATGCTGAGCCATTGATAAGAGACTTGTAAACCTGAAATTGGATGCTGACTTTCTGCGACATTGATGGGACAGAGAGGCTGTAGCAGATACCCACATCATCTCTCTGAGAAAATATTCCCCAGAGTTTGGAGGAGCTATAGTACAACAAGCATATACTCTCTACCTAGGGATAACTTAAATGATGTGAGGGATCCTAGACATGGAGCTACTGACTAATAACTAGAAAAGTGAGAAAGTCCCATAGGAATGACCCCCTAAGGTCCCTCAAAGAGCCTTTCCGCAGTTAACCTTTATTATGAGACTAGAAGTTAATGTTCCTCCATATTTGAATGAGAATGCAAGGATTCTCCAAATTCAGCTGTCCTTGTGTCTGAAATGAGAGCTTAGAGTCAGGGTCAGGGCTTAGGAGACGTGACTGACCCTGCTTTAGGCCAAGCTATTTCACATCAGATCATTTCCAGGCCTCAGTATCTATGTCAAAAATGGCCAACGTTAAAACCTCCTGTAGGGTATTGATAAAGAACAAAAGTGTGGCAACTATACTTTGCTTTTCCTCTGCTATTTAGTATGTACCTCGTTAGTCAAAATTGCTGAATCGTTGTTTCAAAATTTATTTGAATTGTGGTAATACCATTTTTACACTGAGCAAAGACTTGAAAGTTTACATTGCAGTAAGTAATATGTGAGTTTTGAAAAAGGAAACTTTTTTTTTTCTGTCCTTTTGAGACAGCAATACAGGCTGGCCTCGAACTCACTTTGTAGCCCAGGCTGGCCTCAAACTTGGGGCAATCCTCCTGCCTCAGCCTACCGAGTGCTGGGATTACAGGCACACACCACCACTCCCTGCAAGAAACCAACATTTAGTGGACAGGGCCTGGTGACATTCTTTTTTTTTTTTTTTTTTTTTTTTTGTGGCACCGGGGATTGAACTCACAGCCTTGCGCCTACCAGGGCAGGCGCTTAAGCCACTGAGCCAAACTCCCGGCCCTGGTTTTTTGAGGCAGGGTCGCACTATGTAGCTCAGGTCAGCCTTGCACCGCGTTGTAGCCCAAGCCGGCCTCGAACTCACAACGCTCCGCCTACCTCAGCCTCTCGAGTGCTGGGATTAAAGGCGTGCGCCACCACGCCTGGCTCTGGTGACATTCTTAATACATTCATGTATGTTATTTAGTCCACCTTCTGTCTCTGAAATAGGTATATTATTTCTGCTTTATAAATGTGGAGACAGTGCTTACTTCAGCAGCACATAGGCTATAGATGAGGAAATGGATTTAGAGACTTTGGGTGGCTTGCCTGTGGTTGCACTGGGGTCTTTCAGCTGTCAGGGTCCAAAGCACCACTCGATTGTTTTAAGAGTCAGCAGAGGATCAGATAAGCTAGAATTTAAGAGCTTGGGTTGTAGAGGCTGGCTGCCAGGCTTCTGATATGAGCAGAGAGACTTTAGCAAGTTTATCTATCCTCTCTGTACTTCAGTTTCCTCACCTATACAGAGGAAATAACAATACCCACTTCATCATGAGATGAAATTAGATAGGTAATGTACACAATAAGTGGCCAATACATGTACTTGTTATAATAGCATTTGGAATAGCTTCTCAGAGTCAGCTCAGTTAATTGTAGAGGATTGTGTTATCTGAATTGGAATATAAATAACTCAGCACTGTGCACCACCACAGTTGTTTTGTTTTGTTTTGTTTTGTTTGTTTGAGACAGGGTCTCACTATGCAGTTCAGGCTGGCCTTGAACTCACTGTGTAGCCCAGGCTGTCCTCGAACTCATGGCTATCCTCCTGCCTCAGCCTCCCAAGTGCTGGGATTACAGGTGTGTGCCACTGTGCCTGGCCCAGCACCAGTTTAGAGAAAACAAATTTAATGCATGTGTTGTTTTAGTTGAACATTTATTTTAGAGCATCATTTTTGTATGAAGACTGCAAGATCCTTCTTGTACTATGAGGCTGGGAAGCTTGGTCTTTAGAACTTTGTCTTGTACACCAGCTCTGGCTGCTGTGCCCTAAAGAAAAGGTGCATTTGTTATGTTGGACTCGTCTAGGACCTGCAACTCTAGGGTAACTATTAATCATGAGGAACCAGCCGGGCATGGTGGCGCATGCCTTTAATCCCAGCACTCGGGAGGCTGAGGTAGGAGGAGCGTTGTGAGTTCGAGGCCGGCTTGGGCTACAACGTGAACGCAAGGCTGACCTGAGCTAATAGTGCGACCCTGCCTCAAAAAACCAGGACTGGGAGTTTGGCTCAGCAGCTTAAGCACCTGTCTGCCAGGTGTGAGACTGAGAGTTCAATCCCCGGTACAGTAAAAAAAAAAAAAAAAAAATCATGAGGAACCTTTCAATGGTGATTTGTCACTCAGAGTTTTTGCACAGTATTTCCATTTAGTGGAATAGTGTAGTTCACAGGCATTCAAATGAGAATCTAATAATGTCATATAAGCTGCAGATTCCCTAGCTCCAACCGTACAGAGGCCGATGGAGTAATTGTGAGTTTGGGTCTGGAAATCTGCATAGTCATCTTTTGAGAAAACATTGTATTGCTTAGATCTGGAAAAAGATGAAGGGGTGAATAAAAAGATATTTGTAGATTTTTTTTTAAATGGGGATTATATTTTTTAGCCTGTCAAGTGATTATCTCTATTTATATTTGATTACATTTTAAGTATCTTAACTTCCTTCTTATAGTGTTTTGTTTGATTGGTTTGGTTGAGATCAGGTCTCACTATGTAGTTCGGGCTGGCCTTAAACCCACTATGTAGACCAGGCTGGCCTCAAACTCAGAGTGATCCTCCTGCCTCAGCCTCCCCAACTCCTGGGATTACAGGAGTGCACTACCATGACTTCCCTTCTTGTAGGATATTCTCAAATATATTCTTTTACCATCTAGCCAGTTCCCAAATTAACGTTATTGGTATGTTTTTTCCTATGGTGTATTTGTTATAGCATTCCTTCTGCTCCTATTACACTGTCCCAAGATCGCCTACTTGTACCTGCATATCTCAGTTAGCTTTTGTTGGGCAGTGACACACCACTTGAACACATAGTGGCTTTAAACAACCACCATTTATTTATCCTGCAGTGCTGTGAGGTATTAGTTTGGTACTGGGGATCAAACTCATGACTGCGCTTGCCAGACAGGCGCTTGTGCTGCTGAGCTAAATCCCTGAACCTCACGAGGTATTAGTTTGGTGCTGGGCACAAAGGACAGTGCTCCTGGTCTTGCCTGAGTTCATTTCACCCATCTGCAGCCAGCTGGGCAGCTGCTTCAAATGGCCTCATTATCCAGCAAACGAGGCTGGCCTCATTCACGTGGGGCACAAGAAGCCCAAGTGCAGCAAACCTCTGTTCTTATCACCTTTGCTGACAGAGTGACTTACATGGCCAACCCTGATCCAATGGGTGAAGGAATAAACTGCCTTTCAAGGAGAGGATCTGTCATATCACATTGCAAGGGCGTGAACAGAGGGAGAATAACTGCCTTTATTACAGAATTATCACATCTCCTCCTGTGAGCTTTGCTGACTACGTTCCTACTGCTCCAATTGCTCCTGCTTGCTGCTGCCACATTTGTTTTCCTTAACAGTATTCCTTAAACATCATGTTAATTCCCTGTTCACAACACCCAAAGGCTCCCCTTCCCCAACCCATCCCTTAGTCAAAATAAGCTCTTCCGCCTGGCTTTCAGAGACCTCTGTGGCTAGCTGGACCTAATGGGAGAGGCTGTAGTACAGGAGAACAGAAGTAGCCATAGTTGAGGAGGCTTGTTTGCTAACCCCAGCTTGGTCACCAACATTGTTTTGAGGGGACATGGTACTAGGGATTGAACCCACAGCCTTCACATTGAGCCATATAAATCCCAAGCCCTGCCGTCCCCCAACCCTCCTTTTTATGAAACAAGATCTTGCTAAGTTGCCCATGCTGGGCTCAAACTTGTGATCCTCCTGCCTCAGCCTCCCAGAGGGCTGGGAATATAGACATGCACTGCCATGCCCAGCTACCATCAAACATTTAATCATTCTGAGCTTCTGTATATTTATCTGCATTAAATGTGTGAGGTTCTTTTCAAATTTATGATTTTGCCTGAGTATATCTATTACTCCCTAAATAACCTCTCAACTGTAGTCACACCAGACTTCTGATTTTGCCATTGGACATCACTTGTTTACAATGCTTTTTGTGCTTTCATTCCCATATCTTTTCAATCTAGCCTTACTCTTTCCTTTTTTTCACTGCTCGTTTTAAATTCTGACCATTCCTTGTCCTTGTTCGTTTCTTTTTTGTTTGTTTGTTTGTTTTTTGTGGCACCAGATATTGAACTCACAACCTTGCACCTACCAGGGCAGGCGCTTAAGCCACTGAGCCAAACTCCAGGCCCTAGTTTTTTGAGGCAGGGTCGCACTATGTAGCTCAGACCGGTCTTGTGCTCGCGTTGTAGCCCAAGCCGGCCTCCAACTCACAACGCTCCACCTACCTCAGCCTCCTGAGTGCTGGGATTAAAGGCGTGCGCCACCACGCCTGGCTCCTTGTTCATTTCTGCCATCCAAATTGGTACGTACTTACCTGTGGTATAAACCAGTGTTTCTGTTGCTGATTTTATCAGATTGTAACCTCTTTGGGGAAAGAGATTATATTTTATACATCAGCTAAACTCATAGTAGGTTAAGCCTGCATTTCCATCCCAGGTCATAGAAAATAGTATCAGACTGAAAACTATTAAGACAAGTAGGAGCGTAAGTGTGCATGGGCAGAGGTGGTGGTGATACTTGGAAAGGAAGTTGTTTTATCAAATGTACTCAAGGTGGTATTTACCAGGCTATCGTTTTGAACTTATCTACAATTTTTTTTCATCCATCCTGTGACCTTGGTTCTCTTCTGTTTATTTCTTATAGTTTTCAGCCTTTTCTTCTGTAAGCTGTCACCATGACCTTGACAAAAGGATCCTTCACCTACTCCAGTGGGGAGGAATATCGTGGCGAGTGGAAGGAGGGTAAGAAGTATCTTTGGGGGTACCCAGTAATGAATGCCTCATCTGACTAAAGGGAAATGCATTAAGAGAGATAGCCAGCTTTATGAATCTTCGTTTCCCACTCCAGGACTCAAATCTACATAGTATCTTTCCATTATTCTGTTCTAAGATTAAATAAAGTAATGAGAAAATGCTGTTGTTAATCCTGCCTCCAGCAATGAGCTAAATCTTCCCAGCTCTAGATTCATACTGTTTTAACATTCTTTCATCCTTTAGTAATATTGTTTGGTAATTTCTTAAATCCATGCTAAGGTACCCAGTAGAACAAAATGAGTTCTTTTAGAGTGCAGGATTCATTGTAATACCTTGGTCACAGTGAATCTTAAGAAGTTAAGGATGATCTGGATGTTAGGGCAAACACTCAAGAGCAAATAACATTCATTACCTTCCATTTTCTGTGACAGCTCATTGTATTTGGAAGTATTCAGAGGGATAGTAAAATTTTTCCTGAAATTATGCAAGAAGCAGTTTAGTGATGTTTACTTTGGAAAAACAGTCTGACCGCTTTGTTTTTTTTTTTTTTTTTTTTTTTTTTGCGGCACCGGGGATTGAACTCACAGCCTTACGCCTGCCAGGGCAGGCGCTTAAGCCACTGAGCCAAACTCCCAGCCCTGGTTTTTTTGAGGCAGGGTCGCACTATGTAGCTCAGGTTGGCCTTGCGCCGCGTTGTAGCCCAAGCCGGCCTCGAACTCACAACGCTCTGCCTACCTCAGCCTCCCGAGTGCTAGGATTAAAGTCTGACCACTTTGAAGTATTATGGGTCCAGTCGTGTTAAGCCAGGAACTGTCTCAAGGAGCCTGGACTTCTGCACTGGCACAGGTGTCAGGTTCACATTAGATTCCTACAGCTGGTAAACTCTGGAACCTTGAAAAAGTGTGCATTTGTGACTTTTCTTCCTTTTGTCCTAAGCCTTTCTCCTGCCCACAAATACCTGCTATCCCCTCAATATGGTTTTCTAGAAGAAAGACATCCTGAGGTCCTGCCAGGCAGTCTCGGCCTACCAAAAGAACTTTCTCCCATTCTGTATAGAGGGCATGATTGCTCCCCCAGCTTCTTGCCCAGGTTTCTGGTCAGCTTAGTGAGTAACCACAGTCCTGCTGATGGAACAGAGCTCAAAGCCGCACTGCCACTCAGGCTGGCCAGTTTGCCACATAGCCTCATGATGCTTAGGGGTACTGTTATTTTTTTCTCAGAGCCGTGGAATCTTGAGCAAGTTATTTAGTTTCACTTTTCATCAATTTCTCCAATCCATTTTTTTTTTATTTTTGAGACAGGGTCTTGCTTTGTAATTCAGGTTGGCCTTGAACTCACTATGTACCTCAGGCTAGCCTTGAACTTACAGTGATCCTCTTGCCTCAGTTTCCTAAGTACTGGGCTTACAAATGTGGGCCACCATGCCCAACTTCCCTTTTTGTTTAATGGAAATGATAATATTACTGTCCTTACCTCATACAGTTGCCATAAAGATGAAATAAAATGACAAAAAGTGCTTAAAAGAGTGGCTGATAGATACGGCACTATAAACTAGCTAGTGTCATCTGTCTTGTCTTTGTTCTTTTCTTTTTTCTTTCTTCTTTCTTTCTTTCCTTCTTTCCTTCCTTCCTTCTCTCTTTCCTTCTTTTCTTTTTTCTTTCCTTCCTTCCTTCCTTCCTTCCTTCCTTCCTTCCTTCCTTCCTTCCTTCCTTCTTTCTTTCTTTCTTGAACTGAGAAACTGTGCTTGCCAGGCAGGCACTGTGCCACTGAGCTATATCCTCAGCCTCGCTTTATTTTTAAATTTTATTGATTGATTGATTGTGTGGTACTGGAGATTGAACCCAGGAGTGCACTATACCTCCAGCCCCTAACTTGTTATCTTACAAACTGTCTTATCATTCATACTTGGAGAGGCCTGCTCCAAATCTGAGGATTGTGACTTACAATGGGAGGTACCAAGAGTCAACTTTTATTGGTGCCTGACTGCCCTGCTAATGCCATTGCTTCTTTTCTTTTGTGGTTAGGATGATAGAAAATGTGGGTTGCTAGGCAAGTGTAAAGGGACCCTGAGCTGCTCCATTCCAACCTAGCAACTGTCCTCTTTGTTCAGGCCGCAGACATGGTTTTGGTCAACTGATGTTTGCAGATGGTGGCACCTACCTGGGTCATTTTGAGAATGGACTTTTTAATGGCTTTGGGGTACTGACCTTCTCAGATGGCTCAAGGTGAGTATTAGTTTATTCCTTTCTTAATCTTTAAAGTAGGGAGACTTCGATATAAAGATGAGACATTGATGAATATCTGGTCAACCCTGAGCTTCTCTAGGCCTTGCAGAAAACAGACAAGGAGTGAGCAGTTTATTAGTTATCTTTTAAATAGATGTAAAATTTGAAATGTCAAGCAAGGAAATGACCTTCCACCAATTTCCATTCACTTAAATTCTTTCCTTGAGATGAGGGCCTCATATCCTACATACTCCAGCTTTTTTCTGCTGGTTGGGAATGGAGTGGAAAAGTTGGGAACCTCTGAGCTAAGCAGAATCAGCTTTGCTCCATGGCATTATTAGCTAACACATGTTGTCAGCTGCTTGAATCAGTTGACCAGGACAGCTAACTTTCCCAGAAGAAGCTAACATCTTGGTGTTTCTGCAGGTATGAGGGGGAGTTTGCCCAGGGCAAATTTAATGGCGTTGGAGTCTTCATTCGACACGACAACATGACCTTTGAGGGTGAATTTAAAAATGGCAGAGTAGATGGTTTTGGTAAGTTGCAGCCCAGAAGGATGGGTGATAGGTGAACATAATATGGGTGGAAATATGCCTTTTAGCTTTAATTCTCCTATAGATGTCCACCAGTCTTTAGGGACCATGCCTGAATCCACTGAACTCATTCAGTACCCCTGAGTAAAACTATGGGTTTTTTCTTTAGCCTCTACACATTAAGTTCATCTCTGAGACACTGATCCCACTGTCATATTTTCCGTGTCTTCCTGCAAGGCCTGCTCACGTTCCCCGACGGTTCTCATGGAATACCCCGGAACGAAGGTCTCTTTGAGAACAACAAGCTGCTGCGGCGTGAGAAGTGCTCGGCAGTGGTCCAGCGGGCCCAGAGTGCTTCCAAGTCAGCCAGAAATCTGACTGCCTGATAGGGTTCTGGGCTCATCTGGAAAAGTGTCAGGTAAATCCCGTGCTCCCATTGTTCACCTGAAGTGAACAAATGAACCATATCTGAGATGAAATGAGGAGAAAGTAACCGTGGAGCAGAGCCTGAGATGTGCTCCTTCACCTGCCAATCAAGAATTCGATCCCAGCAAAGTGCTGAGGAGTTTGACCCAAAGACCGTGCAGCAGTTGGTAGCAATTCTATCTTACCCTGATCCCCATGTGTGGAGGACGGAGGAGCTACCTTTTCTTATTTGTCAGTTTTCCCTGTTCCTAAAACTTCAGCTTCTTCCATGGAGACCTACTGCCGCCTTCACTCTGTTTGCTGCCAAGTGATTCAGAATCTCTTCATTTTGCTTCCATTTGGGGCAGCTGACTCTAGCCCCAACTTAGAGCTAGTGCACTGTGCTGTCCTGAAGAAATAAGAAAATGGGGTGGCTTAGACAGTGCAGGAGCCCTGTGAAAGGCAAGGCCAAAGCTTCCTTTGCATTACCCCCTTGTTCACCAGTGGAATTCTGGCTCCAGGCTCCCACTTCATCTGATCAAACTGATCTTCATCTCTGTTTATTTGCCCCATGCAGGATTGGGTAATAGTGCTATTTTCTTTCCCCTTGACTCCGCAAGCCATCGCCCTTAACTGAGTTATGGCAGATAATCTAATCTTCCTGTCTCATGTTTGTGCCTCTCTCCTTTCTTATACATCAGACAGGATCCCTCTATGGGATAGTCAATGGAGAAGGGCCTGCAGGCCCTCACATAGACACCTGAATCCCACAGAAGGCTGTACCAACAGTTTTTTCCCAGAGGCTCAGTAGATCAGACTTACCCCAATCCCTTGGTTGTATGTAGACATGGACTCATCCTATGGCTACAGTGAATGAAAAGAGTATTGGCTCCTCACAACTGGCTCATGGTGACTCTTCCACCAAAAGCCGTGGCCCTCAGGCCTGGGTCAGATCTTGACAGGTAGAATCCCTGCACAGTTCATCATGAGGTATCTAGGTACCCCAGAACTCGAATGTGCCCTTCAGCTCCCGTTCTTGCACCAAATCTCCCTCAGCAGCAGACTATGTGGAAACTATAGCCGTGTGCCTCTATTTATTCTTTGATGTATACTGTAGAAACAGTTTATAAAAATAAACAAATCACCATAACTGCCTATTCATAGTTTTCATGACTTTCTTGCCCGGTATCCTGAGTCTCAGCCCATTAAGTGTTTCAAAATGTGCATCAGGGTGGGGCTTGGAACTGACACTGACATGTACACCTTACTACATAATGTCATCTGATTCCTAGAACCTCCTTAGAGTAGAAAGCATAATTTTTTTTTAATCAGGGAGGCCCAGGAAACTCAGACTAGTAAATGGCAGAGCCCAGTGGGGTCTCTATCCTAGTCTTTCTGATTTAATTCTCTTTCTACTGAACCCCACTTACCCTGAGTATCACTGAGATCAGTTATTGCCAGTCCTGCTGATGACCTTAGGCAAGTCAACATCTGTGTGGGTTTTCCTTTTCTGTAGTAGTAGAACATCACCCCCATGCAGCCCATTCACATGCCTGATATAACGCAATCTTCATTCTGGCCTCAGGAGAAAGATGTATTATCTCTACATTATAGATGAGGCTCAGAGAAATTAGATTGCTTCCCCAGTATTACAAAGACATGAAGGGGCAGATCCTAAACTTTAAACCCAGGTTTTGAAGCCTAGAGGTTAAGCTCTTAGCCAGTACACTAACCTGCCTCCCTGTCTTAACTTTCCCTCCAGCTTAGCCCTGATTCTCCTCTGAGCCCAACTTCTCTGGAAGGTGCTTGTGAGAGGCCAGTGGCCAGGCCCTGACCTTTCATGCCATCAGATTCCCAGTTTCAGTTGCAGATTATCTTTTATAGTCTCCTCTACCCTAAACAAGGATTTTTTTTAATCTTTCTTTGTACACCCTCCACCCCAACCTGCCCCAAGCACTAGGATTGAACCAGAGGCTTTGTGCTGAGCTACATCCCAGGCCGTTTTTTTTTTTTTTTTTTAGGTAAGTTCTTGCTAAACTGTCTACCCTGAGCTTGAATTCACAATTCTGCCTCGGCTCCCAGAGTGCTGGGATTACACCTATTTCATACTTTTTTTATTGTTATTTTTGGCTTACTATTCCAAGCTGGCCTTAAACTTGCTATGTAGGCCAGGTTGTCCTTAAATTCACAGCTCTCCTGCCTCAGCCTCCCTAGTGCTGGGATTACAGGCATGTACCACCAAGTCCAGTTTACTTTTTTTAAATTTTTATTTTTTAAACTTTTTTTTTTTTTTTGAGACAGAGTGTTACTATGTAGTTCAGATTGGCTTTGAACTCACTATTTAACCCAAGCTGGCCTTGAACTTATGGTAATCCTCCTACCTCAGCCTCCCGAGTGCTGGGATAACTTTTCTTTTAATGAATAACATTTTAAAAAATTACCTCAGTTTTTCAGCCACTGGCCACATATTATCAGTGAAAAGAGTTAAACATTTTGGAGAAAGCAGACTCTAACTCATATGCTAAGTGTTGCATGATTTTACCTCTTTATAGTTTCCTATTTGAAACCATGAACCCTTTGCCAGGCCCCCATTAATCTGACCATTTTTTCAGTATTGTTAGGGCTTCTCTCAGCCTCTTAGAGTTGGAAAAAGGCAAACCACGAGGACTCCGTTAGCTATAAGAGTATTACTGATATCTGGCCAGGAAACCTGGTACAAAGCCACACTGGCTTTATTTGTTAAACTTTATTATAGCAACAACATGATTATTTTTAATAATAAGCAGAGTGCTTATAGACAAGAAGATGGCTCTGTCTCATGCCAAGTCCCCTTCCTTAGTATTTCAGACCTGGGCCAGTCCAGTTAGTCTTCTAGAATGTAGACCAGGTGTTTATCCAGCAGGTGTCATTATTTACCAGTTTGACGGCCACTAAGCTGTTTCTGTGCACTTGATGGTGAGAATCAAAGCTAACGACAAGACTGTGAATGAAAATAGATTTAGGAAAGGGCATTGTGACTGGAATGCATTTTGGGATGTTCCAAAAGCCCAGCAACATTTTCCCAGTCAGATTTCCTAATCTGCTGCATCCTCTGGAACGAGTCAGAACTTGCATTTTTAGTAATAACCCTGACTTACAGCTGCATAGTGCCTGTAGCTCCCAGTCTAAGTAATCATCCCTTCAGTGTCCAATTCCCTGTGACCCCATTGCTCCTCATCTTCCCCTCTGTTCTCAAGTTTCTGGGCCCTGGGATAGAGAAAAGTATCTACAGTATAGAGGCAGATAAGAGATTCCTTCTTCTCATTCTGCTAGTCCTTAGAGACTTGACATCTAGGACATAAATGTGAGAAGGGGAGATGCACAGGGCTGCCTAGTGAAGGCCACCTGGAGGAGTGAAGGGGGAAAGGAGCTCCTGGCCCCTTCCCCTGACTCTTCCTCACTCTTCAGGATGCAGGAGCAAGGAGAGACTGGGAAGGCTTAGGCCCGGTATTTCCTGCTCGCCTTCAGATCCAGCCATTGCTGCTGAAATCCACACGCAGTGCCTCCTCGTCGGCTGGGCTCAGCCCCTGCAGTGGGGCGCGGCAGGGCCCTCCGTAGTAGCCAAACCAGTCCATGGCTTTCTTCAGCCCTGGGATTCCAAAGCGCCGGGTCACCTAAAAAGCAGGGCCTGTTATAAGAGACTGCAGAACCCCC
The DNA here is from genome assembly GCA_004363535.1 of Dasyprocta punctata. Lineage (NCBI taxonomy): Eukaryota > Metazoa > Chordata > Mammalia > Rodentia > Dasyproctidae > Dasyprocta > Dasyprocta punctata. The sequence continues at coordinate 51,921 of RJWM01004227.1, read as the reverse complement.
TGCATGTACCTATCTAGGACTCAGACATCTGTCACTTTCAGAAATTCAGGGTTTCTACTTCCATCCCCAGTGAAGGAACGCTACCAAATCTGTAGCACCCGGGATAGATTGGAATCCAGATTTACAGACCAGGAAGCAGGTTGATGAAGGTAAAGTACAAAAACCTCAATTGAGGAAGGAATGTGCCTCCTTGTTTTTAGGAGGAAAAATCCACTCCAACAGGAAATAGATTTGGCCATCAGGCTGGGGTGGAAGGAAGCAAGTTCTAGGTTACTACAGCATCATGTCTTTAGCCTGGTTCCATAGAGCCTTTGCAGGATACTGCAGCACTGGGGAGTCAGGAGTAGAACAGGTCTCTGATGACCTCAGGCACAGCCCTTACTGCCTTGACATCAAGGTCCCTCACTGACCCTGTTTAAATGCTCTCCCGGGAAAAACTCCCAGGCCTAGTCCCACACATGGTATTTTAATAGTTTGACATTTTTACCCCAAATCTCTAGATTGGAAAGATCTAGGGGAGGGAACAAAACCAAGTGATACCTAAAGAAAAGCTTGTTCCCACTGAGGGTTTCTGAAGATCGCTGGTGCACCCCTCTCAGACCCTGAATGTTTTGGTGGTAAAGCCCAGAAAGTCCTAAATATAGCTGGAGGCTGACTGGTGGGAATGTGGAAAAGGAACATTGTGTTCAAAAGGGCAGGGCAATAGAGTGACATCAGGCGGCTCTTGGGGTGTCTGAGTCTACAGCCCAGGCAGCAGCAAGGTATTCCAGGCATTCCTGAGCGTGTGCCCACCCAGAGCTGGCACAGGAAGGCACTGAATGCAAAGTGAGGCAGTGTGAAGTAGAGCTAAGAAAGCAGTGAGGCTTCCTGTCTTCCCAGGAACAACCCAAGTTGCTTGCCTATAAAGTGAGGTGATAAAACGCTGGGCATGGTGGCACATGTCTGTAATCCCAGCACTCAAGAGGCAAGAGGATCACTGTGAGTTCAAGGCAAGTCCGGGCTTCAAAGTGAGTTCAAAGCCATCTTGAACTGCACAGCAAACGCTGTCTCAAAAAGACCAAAAAAACACACACACACAAAAACAAAAGGCAAAAGTACACCTACCCATAGAAATATCACAAGGATCAGATAAGGTAAAGCACCACTAGCATTATACCAGTCAGTAGGGCCTCGAAAGTACCATCTCCCCTTGTTCTGATGTAGGTCCTGGGACCTTCTCTTTCACAGGTGATGGAAATGGGAAAGCCAAGGCCCTGCCCTGTTGAATGTTCAGTGTTCAGAACCACCTGTGCCCCTGTGGGCTTAGCTGAAAGACCCTCAATTCAGCAAGTTCTTACATGCTATTTATAGTTTCTGATTTCGGGAGAAGCTACACATCCAGGAAGATTCATGCTTTCCCTACAGCTGTCCTTTCTCGGAAGCTGAGCTAATCTGCCCCTTTGAGATAAGGATGTGAGGGAGCCCTAGAGCCCACCAACCACTTTATCCAGACAAAGTACTATGGAAGAGCATCTGTGGTGTGTAGCCTGGATCTGTGGTGAGGCTAGCAGGTACTTGTTTTAGATCCAAATATCAAGGAGAAGCAAAAAGCCCTTAATAATCAAGATACAGAATGTCAATGTAATGTTTTTTAAAATCAAAATTAATGTGAATAAACAGAGCATGGTAGCTGTAATCCACCTGTAATCCAGCACTTGGGAAGCTGAGGCAGGAGAATTGCCATAAATTCAAGGCCAGCCTGGGCTACATTGTGAGTTCTAGGACAGCCTGAACTACATAGTGAGATCTTGTCTCAAAAAAAAAAAAAAAAAAAAAAAAAAAGATTAATGTATGATGAACAGTTTTAAAAACAGCATTTAACAGAGTCCCACCCTACCATACTATAGCCTGAGTCAACAGTTAACATGTGTGTCCCTATATATGTGGTTTTTGTATTTTTAAAAAATTTTCCCTAGATGTATATTTTTGGGAAAAAGTTTTTAAATGAGTTTGCTACCATTAAAACCAAGAAAGTAAATTTATATAGATTATGTTTTGGGTATATATAAAAGATTTAAACCTAAAATAATACTGAGGTTTTTTGTTTATGTGTGTGTGTTGTTTTTGTAGTACTGGGGATTGAGCACAGTGCCTTTGCACTGAGCCCTTTTAACAGCTTTTTATTTTGGATAGGATCTTGCTGAGTTACCCAGGCTGGGCTCAAACTTGTAATCTTCTTGCCTTGGCCTCCTAGAGTGCTGCAATTCCAGGCATGCACCCCTACATCCACATGTTTTTTTTTAATATCCATAATATGTTTTTTTCAGCTACTTTAATGTTTGGGAGGGTGAATTTACCATTTTGAGAATACTTAAGAGTTTCCACTTTCAGGAAGTGGAATAAATATACTTACTCCTCTTCTCCCCAATGAATACAACTAAGATGCCTGAACATTATATAAAAACAGACGTAAGAAGACTCAGGTAGCAAGAAGAAGGAGACTAACCAGGGGCCTCAGGCGACAAGGAACAACACAGTGGTGAGCCCCTAGCCCAGACCTGGAACTGAAGCCAACAACCGCGAAATGCCAATGGGTACAGACAATTCATGTTCCAACAAATACCAGTTCTTTCTAGCCAAAAGACCAGGAAATGAAAAGTCTAGCCTACTGAGATGTAAAAGTTTCAGATAATAATCACTTTCTACTCCAGCCAAACACCACAAAGTAAACAGTGGCCCCCACTACCCAGGCCAGCAAGGACTGAATAAAGAAGCTTCAAGTCTCACCCTGTTCCTGTTCCCAGCTGTGGTGTCAGAGGAGGCCTAGTGAAGGAGACTTAGGGCCCTTACCACTGCCTGCCCTTAAAGAGGCCACCACAGGCAACCACTGCCTCCTCACTAACACCCCCCACCAGATACTTAGTGATGTCAGTGGAAACCACGGGAGAGTAGAAGGAACACTGTCCCCTCCAGCCAGGGAGATAGCAGCAGAAGCTTATCCCTAAAAGCTTAGTGCAAAGGGGGTTGGTTTGTTTGTTTGTTTTTGAGGTGCTAGACATCAAACTGAGGACCTCCTGCATGCTGGGCAAATGCTACACCACTGAGCTACATCCCCAGTCTGAGAGGTGTAATATTTTTTAATTCCCAAAGAATAAATCTCCAGACTCTGAAAGTTTCAACTGAAGAATTCTACAAAATATTTGAAGATTTAATACCAGTTCTAGTCTTTTCCAAGAAACAGAAGAAGAGGGAATGCTTCCCAGTTCATTTTGAGAAGCTGTTATTATCCTGATACCAAAATCAGAAAAGAAAGATGAAAAAGAAAAAGAAAGAGCTGAATATAGTATTGCACACCTATACTCTGAGCACTTGAGAGACTAAGGTAGGAAGAGTGCTATGAGTTTGAGGTCAGCCTGGGTTACATAGTAAGTTCAAGGCCAGCCTGAACTACATAGCAAGACCCTGTCTCAAAAAAAAAAAAAAAAAAAAAAAAAAAAAAAAAAAAAAAAATGGTCCTGAATCAAAGTTTTCTGAAACTGTTAATTTCAAGCAGGCGCCTACACTGGTATCTTTCTATGGTCTGTTGGTCATTTGAAAACTTTAGAAATGTAATGGTCGATTCATTAGAAAGAAACAATGCCCCCACCTTGTGAGCTCCCCACTGCAGCCCAGAGGAGAGAAAGTCATGGCTCTGGGGTTCCACCACCATCAGGGAATATCAATAAGCAGCCACTCAGCACTTCTTCACCATCCTGGGAACCTTGAATCAGAGAAACCCAGGTGCCTATCCCCATCCTCTGCATTGTGGAATGGGCAGCCAATGTAGGAAACTTAGACTCAGCAACCAGCTGACACAGGAAAATGCCAAGAGGAAGGAGCAGGGTGCAATCTCAGACCTTCAGCCCACCCAGAACAAGTCCAGAAGACATAAACACAAAATAAATTAGAAGTCACACACCTGAAATTTCTGAAATGATAGCAACTAAAGTAAAGAGATGTTGCTTACATTGTTTAAGGTATCATTTGATTGACTTTGCATACCTGTGTCTGGTGGTCTGAGCATCTATTTAGAGGATAACAATGTGTATTACAGTTACTATGGTTGATTTCCTATACTGTCCTGTTTTTGAAATCCAGTATCATTCCCATTGTTTTGTTTCATTTTATTGTTTTGTTTTATTCTCTTTAAAATAAAAAAAGAAAAGAAAAATGGGCAGGAGACATACAAAGATATTTGAGTGAAGAGGATATGACAAATTAACACATTAAAAGATGTTCAGTATTAGCCATCAGAGAAATGCAAATTTAAATCACAATGAGTTGTTACTATATACCTGTCAGAATGGCTAAAATAAAAAGGAATAACACAAAATGCTGGTGAGGATGTAGAGACTGAATCACGTATTTATTTACATCAGTGTAAATATAAAATGGTACAGCCACTCTTGAAAACACATTCATTAGTTTCCTAAAAAGTTAAATATACAGGGTGTGGTGGTGCATGCCTGTAATCCTAGTACTTGGGAGGCAGGGGCAGGAGTTGGAGGCCAACCTGGGTTACATAGTGAGTTCAAGACCAGCCTGAACTACACAGGAAGACCCTCTCTCAAAAAGAAACTAAACATGTAACCATCATACCACCCATAATTATGCTGTTGGTATTCATCCCAGTAAAAGCAAAGTCACACAAAAACCTGCACAAAAATATTCATGGTAGGTTTTTTTGTTTTTTGTTTGTTTGTTTGTTTTTTGTACCAGGAATCCAACTCAGGACCTTGCGCTTGCCAGGCAAGTTTTGTGCTGCTGAGCTATATCCCTGGCCATGGCAGCTTTTAATAGCCAAAGATGGGAAGGAACCCAGCTTGCCTTCAATAGGTGAATGGTTAAACAGGTGTGGTGTAGTCATCCCCTAGAATACTACTGAGCAACTAAAAGGAATTAATTTTTTTTAGTACTGAGACTCGAATTCATGACCTCACACTTGCCAGCCAGGCACTGTGCCACTGAGCTATATCCCTGGCAAGAATTACTATTGGTCATACAACCTATATTAATCTCTGGAGGATTATGCTGAGTGAAACAAATCCCCCAAAATTACATACTATATGTTTCCATATAGCATAGTCTTTTTTATTTTATTTTATTTTATTTATTTATTTTTTTTGGTACTAGGGATCAAACACAACCTCACACTTGCCAGGCAGGCACTTATACCACTGAGCTAAATCTCCAGTTCATATAATATAGTCTTGAACTGACAAAATTATAAAAATGGTGAACACATTTGTACTACCAGGAGTTCAGGTAGTGGAAATAGGGCTGAGTAGGTGTGGTATAGGAGGGTAACATGAAAGAACTTTGTGGTGATGACAATAATATATATCTTGGCTATATTGTAGGATATAGGTAACCTATATCCTATCCAATATGGTGAAAATGTTCTATAGATGTACTTTATTAGATGCTACCATTGGGCAAAGGTAATAAATTAATCCCTGTATTTTCTCTTCACAACTGCATATGAATCTACAATTATTTCCAGACAAAAACATTATTTATATATACATATATATATACATATGTATATATATATATATATAAAACACTTTTTTTCTGTTTGTCTCAGACTTTAAAATGGCTTTGACCCAGGTGTGGTGGTGCATAGCTGTAATCCCAGCACTCAGGAGGCTGAGACAGGAGGATTGCTGCAAATTCGAGGCCAGCCGGGCTACAAAGTGAGTTCAAGCCCAGCCTAAACTACATAGCCAACCCTTTCTCAAAACACACACACACACACACACACACACACACACACACACACAGAAACAAAGAAACAGAAAGGAAGGAAGGAAGGAAGGAAGGAAGGAAGGAAGGAAGGAAGAAAGAAAGAAAGAAAAGAAGGAAGGCAGAAAGAGAAAGAAAAAGAAAGAAAGAAAGAAAGAAAGAAAGAAAGAAAGAAAGAAAGAAAGAAAAAGAAAGAAAGGCAGAAAGAGAAAGACTTTGATCTTCATAAGTATTCTGGGTTGCTTTTGCTTTGTTTTGTCTTCTCTGCCCCAATGTTTGGGCTTAAACCCAGGGCTTCATACATGATAAGCAAGCACTATACTACTGAGTTCCATCCCCAGCCAGCATGTCTTCTTTTCCTTGACTTACCCAACATAGAACTGAGGCAATGGTTTTGACTGCAGCATAGGTTATTTGAAGAAAGAACTGTGCTGGAAAAGCTGGACCTGAATATCTTCAGCCTTCCAACTTCTAATTGTTCCGATTTTCAGGATCTGGCTCCTGGAGGGCTGATTTAAAAGCCCCACGGTTCACTCTCACTAGGCAGTCATCTCTGAGTATAGTCTCAGGATTATCACATATGTCACAATCGCTAGGGAGGCTTGTTTCAGTGCATAAAGGGCCAGGACTTTATCCCCTCAGTGATTCTAACTCATACCTAAGCTTGAGAAACAACTGGGCTCAACTTTATCTGCAGCCAGGATGTTCTGAGGAGGTCCAGGGAGTTCCTACACTGAGATGCGCTCTGAAAGGACTTTGTGAAAGACGAAAAGGGGCAGCGCAGGCTCCTGCGCAGACGCAGAGCCCCTCCCCAGACGCCTCGGGAGCTTACCGCTGTGTTGGGCTCGATGAGGCGGAGCTGCAGCTTGCGGGCGGCCTCCAATTGCTCTGTGAGGCAGAGTCGCTCTAGCTGGCACACCTGGGCCCCCAGGACGTTGGCCAGGGCACACACGCCCCCCACAGCTCCTGCCCAGAATAAGATGCAGAGAATTAGCCAGATCCACTTCCCACTGAGAATCCCAAACCCTGGTCCCTGAATCTCTTCATCCTGGATGAAGAGATAGGATAGGAATTTCTACACCACTGTTGGCCATGGCGAAGGCATGCTGTGTGAATCCACGTGCACATTTCCAGAGAGAAAAAGTTGCTTACATGTTCAAAATAGAATCCCATGGGCCAAGCGGTCTGTGAAGGGCAGGGAGGTGAGGCCAAAGGGCCTCCTCTACCCTTCCAGACCCAGGTCCTGGCTGCTCATTGACATCTCCGTGTCTTTCCAGCAGTCCCCTGACTCATTAGTTCTGGAAGGGCCTGGAGTAATTGTGAGCTTGTGCTCTCCTGAAACCTTTTCCCCTACGGGAATTCACCCTGAGATAGTGGTGGGGGTAGAGGTGAGGAAGAGGAGTGGAGAGAGTTCTAGGCACAAGATCAGAGACTGGGCATTTCCTCTTATTGGCTGCATCTTATTGGACAAGTTATAGGTTCTCTCTCATCCCCTTTTTCTCTTCTGGGTAGTGAAAATGTGTTGGTTGTAACCTCAGAAACCTCAGCCATCTCTGCCAGCCTTCAAGTGTGACTCTAAGAGTAGTTGGGAGTGACCCCAAGTACAGTGGCCTCAGGACTGAAAAGAAAGTGGACAATTTGGGATGAGCAAATAGAGCTGCCATTTATAGAATACCCACCAAGTAGCAGGCACTATGGCATACACAGGACTGATTCTCTCTACTCTTCACAATACCTCTTTGGGCTCAGAGAGATTGTGTGTATTGCCCCATGTTACTCAGCAAGCAAATGGAGAAACTGAGATTCCAGCTCAGATATCTCCACCTACAGAGCCTGTGCTCTTTCCATCCACCTCACTCTCGAGAAGGAGGTGGAAATGGGTCCCAACTTTTTTTTCCTGCACTTTTGAGACTGTGGCGTGGCAAAAGGGGTATGTGCAAAGAACCATGTACAAGCCAAAGCCTGCAGAGAACATAGGAACCAGTGTCATCCCCTGAGGTACAGTAAGTTCTTGACTTCCGAACGAGTTCTGTTCTTGGAAAATGTTCGTAAATCAGATTCATTTATAATCCAATAAAGTGAGTCTTATACAGTATACTTATGGGTCTTACACGGTACACCTGTGAAAGTTTGCAACTCAACTATTTTAAGTCAGGGACTTACTATAAAAGTCACTCAAAGCTAAAGTCCCTGGGACTTTGGCTGAAGGGAGCAGATGCTACCCTCCATTTTCCTTCTCCAGGGTTCAAATCCCACCTGAACCCACAGACCTTGACCCAAAACATGTGAGAGTAGTTGGTATAAGTGACATTCCTAGGGTCCCTGGACTGGAACAGAATTTGATCAAGGCAGCTGAAGATCCCATGCCCAGCCCTGCAGGTCTGACAGTGCATTCTAGTTTGGGATTGGAGGTGGAGTGGGCTGGAATTCTGACCTTGAGGGGAGGCCTCAAGATCTCTGCGGACAGATTTATAAGAGTTTAGAGGAGCTAAAAATTTTTTCTCTTGAGACAAAGTCTCACCTTGTAGTCTAGATTGCCCTTAAATTCCCTATGTAGCCCAGACTACATAACGATCCTCCTGCCTCAGCCTTCTGAGTGCTGAGATTACAGGCATATGCCATCCATCACACCTGGCCTAGAGGAGCAAAATTTTTCCCCCCGTGGTACTGGGAATTTAGCTCAGGGCCTTCATACTACACTATATCTCCAGATCTTTTTCTACTTTTTGAAACAGGGTCTCATTAAATAATCAAGTTGCCCAGGCTGGGATCAAACTTGCAATCTTTCTGCCTCAGTCAGATACATGTGCTGGGATCACAGGCATGCACTACCACCTCAGCTTGGAGGAGCTAAATTTGCATCTAAACATGAACTTGGGGGCTTAGAATAACTTGAAGACATTCCTACTATAGTCCATGAATTACACATGGCCACCCTCCTGTACCTAACAAAGTTATTCATGAGTACCCAGTGTCAGGCAAGAAAGCGGTGTGGGAAGTTTTCTAGCTAAGCACCCTCTACAGACCTTACCCTAGCTTTCCCAGTCTCTCCCAGCAGACCTAGCTGGCTGGGTGTCTCTTGGCCACCCATGACAGTTGGAAGGCAGTGGGTAACATACCCAAGGCATAGCTGGCCAGCAAGAAGCCAACGGATCCAGCCAGGACCCCGAAATCCTGATGCCTGGTCTTGTGAACAATCAATGCAATTCTAGTTACCTGGAACAGCAATCACACTGTGAGAGTCTGGCCCAGAGTTGGCCCTCAGCCTGAACAGACAGCCCAGTTCCCAGAGAGAGGCTTTCAAGTTCAGACAAAGCCCCCAGAGAACCCACTCAACAGAGAGAACCCAGGACCAACACTGGTTCCAGAGCTATCCAGAAGCAGGTAGCTAACATGCTAGGGCCCAGAGAAGGAGGAGGGTGTCTCAGCCTGGGAGCAGTCGCCACTCACATCACCACCACTGTCCTTCATGCCCACGATATTTGGGTGTTGAGCAAGTGTGACCACTGCATCCACAGGCAGGTCCAGTCCTGTGTTGGCTGGGACACTGTACAGCACCACAGGGATTGGAGAGAGATCAGCAACCTGAGGGGCACAGGGAGAAAAGAGGAGATGGCAGCTACCCCAGGTCCTCAGAGCTGCAGGCGTGGCCCCCACAGGTCATGTACTGCTATCTGAACAGTTCTACCTCCTGAACCTGCGCCACCAGTGCTGTAGACCCTGACTGCAGCTACTGTAAAATAATGGAGAATATCTATTGAATGCTATATACATACTACACACAGCTCAAAATCCTTTGCACTCTGGATCTCACTTAAACCTCAACAACCACTGTTCCTCCCATTTTAGAAGGGAAGGAAACAGTGACACAGTGGCCCAGTTTTGCACAGCTGGTATATGGTAGTTGTGTCCATAGCTGCTATTCACTTGAAGTAGGCTCACTACTCCCTTCCTAGATTCTCACCTCCCCTCTTGATCCCAGGCCTCTGACCCATGCCCACCCCTCATACCCACCTTGCTGTAGTGGTGAATGAGGGCAGCGCTGTTCATGCGGCCGCGGTAGTAGAAAGGAGTCACCACAATGGCAGCATCAGCCCCGACCTGTGCCATGCTGACAGTCATCTCCACAGTGGCTTGAGTGGCTTCAGGAGGGAGAGCAGGAGCAAGTGTCAGTCTGGGCCAAATCTCTGGGGTAAGCAAAGGAGTCTCAGAGTGTCCCAAAAGAGGCAGTACAAGCAGACAGAACCCAACCCCAGGGCCGAGGAGCCTGGATCCCACAACCCAGCCAACCCCAGGGCCCAGGGCATTCAGGCCTCACACTCGCAGCCAGAGCCTGCTAACAGGAGCTTGTCCTTGGGCATGACCTGGCGCACTCGGCTCACCACCTCCAGGCGCTCGCTGCTGGTCAGGAAGGGGAACTCGCCAGTGGAGCCTTGGACCACAAAACCTGCAACAGAGGTCCATCTCAGAAACTGATACCTTCCCAGCAGGATACTGGTGTTAACACTCACCAGGTTTCTACCTCCCCAATACCATAACTTTCCACATCTTTCTTTCTCATCCCTGTCCTCATACAGGCAGAATGTTTTTACCAGGTGTATGACAGTCTCCTTGATAGTTTTTCTTCATGAAAAAATTTCCCCCCAGTACTGGGGATTAAATTCGAGGCCTCACACATGCTAGGCAAATGCTCTACCACTGAGCTACATCCCCAGCCTTTTTTATTTTATAAGGCAGGATCTGACTATGTTGCCCAGTCTGACCTTGAACTTGCAATCCTCCTGCCTCAACCTCCCCAGTCATGGGGACTATAGCCATGTGCCACCATGGTGAGCTCTTTTTCTTTGTTTAATGAAACATTTTAGCCATGCCAAAAAGAATAGTCAGTAATGTAATCCACAGCTGAGTACCCAGTGCTTGTGACAAACCTAACCCTGATCACCTCTCTCTTCCCGCTCCTTGTCCTTAGTCAAGTATCTATTGTTCTCATTCATGACTTTATACACTTGCAATATACTTAAGGGTCAATGAATATACACAGGCTTTTGTTATTTTAAACTTTGTAGAAATAGAACAAACCTTACATAACTTTCTGCAGTTTGATGTTTTCATTTAATGTCATGTTTTGAGCTTTGTCTATGCAGCACACAGAGCTATGATTCATTCATTTTAATCACTGTATATAGTGTTTGATTATATGGTTAGACCACAGTACATTTCTCATTCTCTAGTGAAGAACACTTAGAATGTTTGCTTCTTTTGGCTACTGAAAACAGTGCAAAAACAATAATTTTTGCATACGTCAAAGAACTTCCCTAGTATTCACTAGGTGTGTAATTGTTATGCCATGTCTTTATGAATTTTCACAGGTACCACACTTCCAAGTCAATGTGTACTGCAGCAGCAGCAGAGGCAGTCTGATAGTATCTATCCCTGCCAACTCTTTGGACTGTCAGAACTAACTTTTCCCAATTTTCTGGGTAAAAATTGGTATCTCATTGTTTTATTTTGCATTATTTGAGGAACTTCCAACATTTTATTTCTAAGAGAGACCCACAGAATTTATATTCTTCAGATGAGGCCAAAGGAATGTTAGTAGAATTACTTCCTGAGTCTTTCCATTTAACTTTCTTCTGTCTCTTTTTTTCCCTCTGCTCTATTCCAATTTTTATAAAACTGAAGTAGTTTACAAGTACTTCACAATCAAATTAATTCTATTAATAAATAGAAAGATGTTTGGGAGAAGAAAAAGAAAAGAAAACTGGGCCTTGTACTGCATGCAAAATCCCTGCCATATGATTATGAGAGATGAGCCATGAATATGATGTGGAGTTTCCCAGCACTTGAAGCTAAAAGGGAAATGTGGTCAGCTAACAGATATGCAGAACCTAAAAGATAAAAGTAAAGCAGCTGCCCTGGCATAAACCAAGAGAAATTGTTCCTGTGAGTCATCCTGAAGGGGACACAGTGTGATGTAGGCTCAACTACATACCACAAGCCGTGCTGTTATTACATCATTAGATTCCACTGAGTGGGTTGTCAGGTTCTCGCTCATAGCTAGTCATTTTTTTCCTTCTCTTTCTTTCAAGTTTTTTGCCTTAGTAATACAGCAAGCAGCATCTTGAGGCAAAGAGTCTCTGGGTTCCTTTGGATCACCTCCTGAGGACTAGCTCCTCCATGTTAGGCTGGAAGAGGCTTTGTGTGTTGCTACAGCAGAGCTCAGAGCTTTCCCAGAAAAGGTTAAGGCAATAATCTGGCCATGATCAAACCAGCACCCTTGACCAAGGAGTTAGAGATCAGACTCTTGCTAATTCTCCCTATAAAAGCCAAAGACATCTGCCACCCTGGGCTAGGGTAAACTCATACCACAGTCCCTGACCCAGCTACAGTCACTCCCAAGTCACCTTTCATCCAGTGGTCAGTTCCAGAGGCCCCTGAGCACCACAGATGGACCTAGCCTCAAAGCAGGACAGAAGGATCTGGCACTCTGGAGGTAGCAGCAGGCCCTGTACTCAAGGCTCCCATAGCATTGCCCTCTCTCCTGTCCCTGGAAGGGGGCATCTTCCCTAGGTCTGACTCCCAGGTCAAGGACAGAGAGAGTGGTACTCTAGGCTAGAACCCGGTACTCAGTAAGTGTTAGCTGTCATGGAGCCAGGAGAAAGTGCCAAGCCTTAAGTGGGGAATAGCTGGTGCTGAAGGGGAACCTGGGGAAGGCCCTAACTCCCCCAGCCCCAAATGAAAGATGAGGCATTCTCATTTGGGAAGCTACTCTCATGCAAGCTGCTCTAGAAAGCCAGCGTGGCTTGAGCAGGGAAGTGGGTGATGGAGGTTAAAGATGTACCAACAACATGGTGATTCTACTATAATCAAAAGGAATCACAGTCTGTCCTCCATAACAAGTTTCCCTAGTCATTCTTATAACCCCTTAGCTACAGTTCATCATCATTATTGCCTCCTCTAAGAAGTCTTCCAAGGATTCATCCCCTGGACCTCTCTACTCTGACTTCCCTTTCCCGTTTCCTGTATTTCCTGTTACCTCCTTGCATACCCAGAGATCCTCAGAACCCTTCAGTCCATCCCCACCTGACTCCTCTGTAGGATTAGGCAAAATTTCTCCCTCTGGCCTTTCTGTAAAATGATAAATTAGATCAGATGCTCTCCAAAGTTTTCCATGGCTCTAGATTCCACAGTCGCTTTTCTTCTGGCTTTTCCCTCTGCCCTTGGTCTGTCTCTTAATCTTTTCCTCCCATCAAAACTGTCAGGGCTTGGATTCCATCCCTGGCACCACATGAAAACCAAATTTGTCAATGCCCCCCCCGCCACACACACACACACACTGCCACTGCCCTGCATCTGCGTATTTGCGTATGCTGTCCCCTTCTGCCTGGCCTCAGGTGGAAGCTTTCAACAGGTATAAGAACACTAAGCTTTTCCTCACTTTCTACCCCTCTAGGCTCCACAGCATTTTCATCTAGTACCAACCAGTCTAGGTGTATGTTGGCAATGTGTTATATAAAAGAAATATGGTTGTACTTGAGAGGCTGAGGCAGGAGGATCACTGAAGTTCAAGATCGCCCTGAAATACAAAGTGAGGTCAAGGTCAGCCTGGACTTCATAGTGAGACTCTGTCTCAAAAAAAATGAAAACAAAAACATTGTCACAAATCTGGCCTGGGGCAGAACATTTTTTGCATAAAGCAATTCCTAACCTCCCTCAGGGAAGAAATTTGCATTCCCAATAAAATGATTAAGCAATTTTCTATTTTCTTTTTTTTCCTTTTCTTTCTTTGTGTGTGTGTGTGTGTGTGTGTTAATTTTAATGATAAAAAGGGCACACGAATAGAAACTTGATATTTCACTTATGTTGCATAACCAGCTAACCAAACTGGACATGAAAAATAAATTATAAAACAAAACCGGGCGTGGTGGCTCACGCCTTTAATCCCAGCACTCAGGAGGCTGAGGATCATTGTGAGTTCAGCACCAACCTGGGCTACAAAGTGAATTCAAGGCCAGCCTGAACTGCATAGTGAGACCTTGTCTCAAAAAATAGAGCCCGGGATTTAGCTCAGTGGCCTAAGCACCTGCATGGGAGGCACGAGGTTGTGAGTTTGATCGCTGGTACCAAAAAAAAAAAAAAAATCTCACTTATTGTTTCTATGACTTTTTCTGTCTCTTGAATTAGGCTGAGGTATACAACACTGGCAAAAATAGTAAGAGACAAACAAGAATAGTACCAAAGTAATAGATACCCAAACCCAATACCATGTAAAAAAAAATCATATAGTAATCATTTATCAGGTTAGAGCATCAGGAGAAAGTTACTTCTAAATCATAATCATATTAGTGGTCTTTGACAGCTTTGCCACCTTAACTTCATAACATCATTCTTCATTTGTAAAATTCATGTCAAAAATAGGAAAGGGCTTTAATCCCAGCACTTGGGAGGCTGAGGTAGGAGAAGCGTTGTCAGTTCGAGGCCGACTTGGGCTACAATGTGAATGCAAGGCCAGCCTGAGCTGCATAGTACAACCCTACATCAAAAAACTAAGGCCGGGAGTTTGGCTCAATGGCTTAATGCCTGTCAGGCAGGCGCGAGGTTGTGAGTTCGACCCCTGGTACCACACACACACACACACACACAAAAAAAAAAAAAACAGGAAAGGGGCTGGGGAAAGTCAGTTCATTCCAATATATTACCTCTCCAGTTCTCATACACATGCCTATCAGCACGAAACTGAGAAATAATATCTAAGACTAAGAGATTTTGTTTTAAGCTATGAAGTAAATTAAAATGAAAAAATACAAGAAAATAGCACCAGTGGGGTTGATCTGATGAATATTAATAGATTTGAGCCTTGGTCTAGGAAGTGAACCACCTTCTCCTTTGACTCAGGCCAGAGTCTAGGGGCTCTTAACCGTCCTTCACATTCAGTGTAACAGCGATCCAATTGTCTATTTTCTAATAAAAAATTGTCCTCACCTAGAGTCTATACTTGAGTCGACTGCCTAGAGGCCATTTTGCTTGTAGCATAACTGTAATAAAACTTTGACATGTGCTTGTAGTCCGAAAGTGTTTTAGCTTTAAATTTGGAACTACGTTTAGACCTAAAGAAAAGTTGCAAAAATAATGCAGAAAATTTCTATACATCCCTCCCCATCAATAACCTTTTACCAACCTATTGTAAATTATCAAAGCTAGAGAATTAACATGGGTATAATCAGATACTAAGCCTCACCAGTCTTTTTTGTTTAATTTAACATTTTTCCTGTGTAATTGATCCTATTTTTCCCAGCTACAATTTTTATTATGAAATATTTTAAATGTACAAATATATAAATTGAAACTTATATAGTCACTTATTGGTAATGTTCCAAAAATTTAAATACCCCAAACCATGTTCGAAATCAATTTGTTTGGGTTATTTATGGATTTATCCATGCTTTGCAGTGATTTGGAGGATCTGGGGCTGGAAACTATCAGCAAATCCATAAATAGATGCAAATGGTAAGAAATATCTATGTCTACTGGGGATCTAGCTCAGTGGCACAGTGCCTGCCTGGTAAGCACAAGGTTGTGAGTTTGATTCCCAGTACCAAAGAAATGTCTATGTCAAAGAGTCACTTTGAGTTAGTGCCTTGTAGTACATGTATCTAGAGATTCACAAGAGGGGTGGCAGTCTGGGGATGGATCACCACTTGTCACTGAAATGTCTTCTTAGGACCCAGGAAAAGGAGACAGGGAAGAATCGTCGGCAGAATAATTGTCAGGAGGTGTGAGAAGAGATCAAAGATGAATATGAGAGGCAGAGCCAAGTGAATTGGTGGGAAGAGGAGTGGGAGGAAGCGCTGGGAAGGAATTAGGGAACTCCATGGACTTTGGAGTCAGGCAAAGCTATGATCTGCTCCCAGAAATATCTCTTACTATCTTGAGCAAATTATGTCTCTGACCTGAGTAGCCTCATTTGTGAAATGGGTATCACTTAGCACTTAACACAGGGCAGGGTATATACTTTTAAAACCATTTTTTAGGGTGTATCTTTTTTTTAAAAGCCCTCCAAAAAAAAAAAAAAAAAAAGGAAGCTGCCAGTAATACTAGTAACGTGTAGCACCAGCAGTAGCCATAGTCACAGCCCAAGCAGTAGTAACATAAACAAGCTTAATAGCCATGGATGCAGAGAATGGGAGGTTCCAACATGGATTCCAGGGGCCCCTGGAAGCAGGTGGGGCAGGGAGAGAGATACAGGGTGGGACGCCACAGATTTCAGATGGCACCAAGAGGACAGGGTCCAAATCCCACCTGACTTCCTTATTCTATTCTGAAAACCTATTCCTTAACCCTCTCCCCCAATACCTGGCTGCTTCCTCCTTTCCTGGCAACAGCAGGTTGGTAGGTTGGAGGCCCCTGCAGGTATCTCTCCCCAGCACCTGAGACTAACTGGGGTGGGGAGAAGAGCAATGGGTGCTCAGAGGAGCCATTTCATGGAGTCTCAAAGTCAGGCCAAATGAAAAGACCCCAAGGCAAGGCCCACATGCAGACGGCTGCTGGAAAAGAAACCCTCTCCCTTCACCCCTTCCAGACCCAGGCCAACCACAAAGCCCCTTGACTCAGAGTGAGGGAATACAAGGCTTTATTGGCTCCATTCCAGGCATTTGGTGCCAGTCTGGGGCTCTCGGCTGCTCCTGGGGTCTGCCTCGGCTATCTCCTCTTGTGGGTCTTCAGGGCCTCAGGGTCTGTCACACTGCCTCACTTCACTCCAGCTCTTCCTCCAGCCGGGTCCATCCTCTGTGGGAGAGTCTACTCATGACCCCTGGGAAAGGGCCTGAGGAAGAAAGGACTTTGGCAGCAGCATCTCACCCTGAGCCACGTAAGTTTCCCTGTAGAAGAGAAAACAGGCCTGCTTGCATGGGCCAGCCCTGCTAGGGGAAGGGGCGTGTGCTTTGGCAGCTTCAAGAATTATACATCTGGTTGCTGCGGTTGGGTAGGCTATGGCTCTGGTGGCTTGGGTGCCCTGGGTGGTTCTGGTGGCTTTGGTGGCCTGGATGAGTCTGATGGCTTGGGTGGCCCGTCTGACTCTGGTGGCTTTGGTGGCCCGTCTGACTCTGGTGATTTTGGTGACCACCAAAATGACTCTGATGGCTCTGCTGGCCATAGAAAGTGCGTGTGTGGTTGGCACCAGCCACAGCGTTTTCTCGCTGGGTGAGGAAACTCCTCTTCAGCTTCATCTCCACCTCTTCGAGGGCCTTCAGCTCCTCCGGGTTGATGTCCCTGGAGTCCAGGTGGCCTGAATGCTGGTAAGCAGTGGCTCTCTGTAGCATGGAGTTAGCCACACGCTGCCCTTTGGTGTCAATCTCCTTGACGCAAGCAGCCACACTAGCCCATGTGGCCTCATCCATGGACGAGGGCTTTCCAGACTCCTTGTGGGTCTCCTTAGTTACGTTGGACCCAGATACCTTCTGCCTGCTGGTGACACATTCCCGGTGCAGACCTGTGCCCCGTTCCCCATGCCTGGAGGTGACGGTCTCCACTTGGATCCTGGTGCTGGCTTTCCCACTTGCGCTCTCAGGCTGGATGGCATTGCCACTGGTGCTGGCATGGTTGTCGGGAGCCAGCTTCTCCTTAGACAGGCAGCTAAAGTGAGATTTGATCCAGCTTTCATTTCCTTTATGGCATTCTGGTGACTCGTCTTGTGCAGATTCAGGGGTTATCTTACTTCTCCTCTTCCTCTGAGCCCACAGCATGAGGCCTCCACCTCCTAGCAAGAGGATGGCCCCCAGCACCACCTTGCATGATGGTTGCTGGATGAGCTCCAAGAAGGTCTCCAGGACCCTACACTAGGCAGGCAGAGCTCAGAGCTCACTGGGAGTCGGGGAGCCAGATGGTATGGCTCATGCTTAAAAGGGCAGGCTCTCAAAGAGTGTCTGACACCCAGACTGCTGCTGAACCCTCCCTGGCTACCCCTGTTGCCTCAGCAATGAGCCCCATTGTGAGGAAGACAGTTGGGGGCGGGGCAAGGGGAGGCCACACAGCGCAGCCCTCAGGTCTGGCCTGGCAGTCAGGGGCTCAGGCCTGCGTCCTGCCTCCCTCACTGAGCACTGCCTTCAAGGTCAGTGGAAGGACAGTTTCTCCAATTCTGATTTCTCTTTGGCTTTTGCTACTCAGTCCTTATCTTCCAGTCTTTGGTTTTTCTTCCTCCCCATTTGGTGGCCCCAAGGGCGAAGGATGCTGAGTCAGGCTGGCCCTGCCTGGGATGGCTTCCATTCTTGGCCTGCTGAGACTGGTATCTTCCTCCATCCAGGAACATGTGTGCCACCAGCTCAGCATATTCCATCCCCACTTGTAGCCTCCAGCTCATTATAGGACAGAACCCAGAAGGAAAAGAGCTCAGGAGGGAGTTCGTTCTAGAGAAGCATGAGGTCACATGGGGAGAGACAAACAGTGGACTGATCGGGGAAAGCAGATACGACAGAAGACTTCACTGGGTCCCCAGCCCCTAGTGCCATTCCAGAGTGGTGTCTCCTGCCTCTTACCTTAGTGGTGCATCTGCAAATCCAAAATGCACCTCTTGGCAATGAACACAGTGTAGGGTGTGAGAAGGTAGGCCGTTCAGCTGGGCTTTCCCTGGGGGCTTGCATAATCCTGAGTAATTCCCATGCATCTCAGCAAAAATATATGCCTGGCCTGCTCTACTTTTACCCTGAAGTCATCTAATATATTTTAAAAATGAAGCCAGGCATGGTGGCACATGCCTGTAATCCTAACATTTGGCAGGCTGAGGCAGGAGGATCACTGCAAGTTCAAGGCCACCTGGGCTACATAGTGAGTTTAAGGCCAGCCTGAACTGCATAGTGAAACCCTGTATCAAATAAATAAATAAATGACAAAATAGGCTTTAAAAGTTGTGACATTTTAAACAAAGCATCTTCTGTAACAGTAATGATTTTAATACCAGTATATACAAAAATATTTTATCTTTCAAAAGAAATCATGGTCTACTCTTCATAGAAAGAAGTACAACACTAGTTTAAATTTTATGGGCAACATCTCCTCTGTCTTGCTTGATTAGCTCTGTGGTTGTCCGCTAACTTCAGAAGGAAATAACAATTCAAAGTCCACCTTCAAGGTTATTTACAGATGAGTTCAGGGCCATATTACCCTCTGGAGAACCCCTTCCTTCAGTCTATAATTATAACCTTTTTTTGTTTGTTTTCTGAGCCAGAGTCTCACTAGGTAGTTCCAGGGTGGCCTTGAACTGACTATGTAGCCCATGATGCTTCAAACACACAATCCTCCTGCTTCAGCCTCACAAATGGTGGGATTAAGTGTGTGCTCAGTTTCTGGTTATAACTTTTATTCAAATAATCAGTACAAATTAGCAATAATTTTTTTTAAAAGATTAAAAAGAGAGCTACACAGTTTCAGGCAGGGCCTTCCAGAAGTCTTTGTGTTCACTCATTTAGGTTCCCACCGCCTCTTTAGAGGTTATTTTTTAAAATTTTTACTTCAGTACATAACAATTACACCCCTTGGGGGAGCTGACACACATGCATAACACATCTTAATTCTCTTTACTTCCCTTTCCCCTCCCCTCTTTCCAGGGCATGTTGTGGCAGACACTTTTCAACACAAAATATGATCACTGCACCTCTGCCCCTGAGTATAGGCTGTAAGGTCCACTCCAGAACTGGATGAGAGAAACAGACCATAGAGCTGACATAGTTTGATTGAGTCCACAGAGGGCCCATGGCAGGATGCCCTGGCTCTGTGTTGTCTGTGGCTAGTACCCCAAAGGGTCAGCTCACCATTCTAAAATGAGGAAACCAGACTAGAGAGGTTATAGAAGTTCTCAAGTCACTCTACTGGTCAGCCAGGAGCCTCATCCAGATCTTCTACCTCTGGGTGCTGGGCTCTTTGTCCCACAGGGCTGCTTCCTTGATGTGTGACTGAGAGAGGGATCAGACCAGGCAGGAGACACTATGCCAAATCCCCCAAAGCCTGTACTCCGGAGCCCTGCCATGCCCATAGCAGAGTGGATTTGCAGGGTGGAAAGGAGAGTATCTAGAGAAGAGTCTCAGGGTTTCTGGGAGTTCTCTGGGTGGCAGGCAGATACCAGATACAAAATTCTCCCTCGCAGTTTCTGATCCAGAGTGTCCTGGGAGCTTGAACCTGAATCAGAGTCTTTTGTCAGAGGCTCAGGACCTTCTTGCTTGCTTCAAGGGAATCAGGCCCCACCTAAGCTGTAGGCTCCCATCAGCAATCCAAGGCAGGCAATTACTTGGAGGGGGCTTCCCTGCTCACTCTGAGTCTGCACAGGGACCTTACTGTCCCCTTGGCAAGGGTCACATTGTTTCTATACTGAGCTATGAATGGAGGCTCAGTTGCACCACTGGTCGCTGTCATGAAGTAGCTATGCTACATCACCAATCATACTGCCATTTTAATACTTATCACTATGGGAATAAATACTGTGTCATGTATAGCACTCTATAATCCACAGTGTGCTCTCCCTTGCATCCTCTGATTTTACTCCCAACCATTTCACAGTGTAGCCCTTATTACTCCCATGTGTCAGATAAAGAAATAAAGGTTTAGACAGATCATCCCAATATAAGTCAGTGAAAGAGCTGTAATCAGAAACCAGAGTCCACTGTCTTCACTGCTACCCTGCACCACCAAAGTCATAGCCACGCCATTCCCAAAGCTGGTACACGCCGAACAATATTTGTTGGGGTAGTCAGGTCTAGTGACTCAAAGTGGGGTGATGGAGTCAGCCAGCAGAAAGAAACAGAATGTGAGCGATGCCATCAGAGCCAGCTCAGTCCTCAGCCCAGCCAGCTGGTAGGTCAGTGGTCTTGGACAGTGGCCACATCTCTGAGTCCCAGGTTCCCATCCATGAGGTGGTACTATCAAGCACTGCCCTCGGACTGCCTGGATTGCCATTTCCTTCTGCCTTCATGTATTGCACCTGTGGCTGTGTGGCACGTTGGAGTCCCTGGCCTCAGAGAGGGAGAGACCCATGTATAAAGGAGGAAATGAGTCAGAGGTACAAGAATGAATTCTGCCAAGAAAATGTTGGCCCAGAAGAAAACATACAAGTGAGGCTTGGAGGATGAGGAGGCTGATGCTGGCTGCTCAGCCACATGGACTCCTCTGACGCAGCCGCACCATCACAAGGCCCTGCTTCACAAGCATGCAACACCCATTTTCCAGCATGATCCCACAATAACTTTGGGAGCTCAGAAGGCACATTAGCCCATTACAGAGGGTTAAAAAAACAGAGGCAGGAGAGTTTGGTCTGAGGTGCCAGCACCTGCATGTCTTCCCTGGCCTCTGCTTCCCCTCCCACAGGGGACAGGCCAGCTTACCTCGGAAGGGAAGGGTACCCAGCTTGTTCAGGTTCTCCTCCAGTTTCCCATAGTCCACCTCTGCATTGGCAGTGAAGGGGGTGGTCACAGGGGGGTAGATGCCTGCAATGTTCACCTTCTTCCCCTCCCCTGAGGCCCAGCCCTTCATGTTCCTAGACAAGTTCCTGCTCAGCCCCTGTCTCACAGAGGCCCACGCTCGGGGACCCAGCATGTCTCAGGCAGTCTGGGGCCTAGCTGGCCTATGCCCCCAAGTGAGGCTGAGTTTGAACTCTTTTCTATTCTGTTAATGATCAACGTGTCTAGTTAAAAATTGGCAGCCCCCCAGACTTGTAAGCACTGGGGAGGCCTAAGTTGGGTGCTCCCAGGGTCACGAGCAAGAGCTACAGGCTCCAAGGAGCCCTTATTCCTCTGAGGAGCAGCTGAAGAAGTGCCACAAGCCCGTGTCCCTCTTGCCAGACCTGGGGCTGGTTTCTGGGTGCCAACTCTAAAAGCCTCTCCAGTCCAGCATGGGCCCGCCTCCCATAATTCCCAACCACAAAGCTAGGGCCCTATCAGTTTCCAGGCTGGCGGGAGGCTGGCTGAGCTGATTGGCTGAGCCAGCCTGGCCCTGCTCTGCAGGAAGGAGGTGCTGCACAGGGGACAAGAAGCTGCTTGTGACAAGCGGCTGCCTCATATCCCTGCCAGGCTCCTCCTGCCAGGGCAGCCAAGTGTGAGGCTTGTGCTGGCCACACATAGCTCCACAGGACAGCAGTCACGGGGTGGGGTGGTGTGACAGTACAGCCAGGCTGACATGTGCAATGACCATACCTGGGACCTAGGATTTGGGAAGGTTCAGAAAAATGGGGTGGCAGAGAAGAAACAAGTCCACCAGTAGAGAAAGCAGCAGGGTTGGTTCGGGGAGGCCAAAGGGCTCCAAGTTGCCTTTGTACCCAAACCCACCTTTGCCCCAGTCTTCATTCCTATAAATTTTCAAACACAAATGGAAACAAACACCACAAATAGCAAAAACAATTTTTATTGTGCTAGTTTGTGGGTATTCTGGGATTGTACAGTGGAGTAGCTAGGTCCTCAGCCCTGGGGGCCATTCTAGGACCCTCCCTGGTTGCACACAGGAGGGAGTAGGTGTCTGGCTGGGCTGAAGCAGGCGTTTACTGGGCTAGAACTTGCTGGGGGCTCGCACGTCCACTCTCAGTCCCCTCTAGCCCATTCTGCTCTGTTCCTGGATCAGGGTGTTCCAGGGCATGCCGAGTGTCAGCCTGCCACAGCTGCACCAGGTCCGTGGGGGTCTTTCCTTCCTGGAGGAACCACAAGGAGATCTGATCACGGTTCTGAAGCCTACTAGACTAGAGGGTGCCCTCAGCTACACCAGTGGCTCTCAACTGGGGCAACTGGCCACAGGTGAAGACGTTTTGGTGGTCACAACTAGGATGCAGGTACTACTGGTACTTAGTGAGCAGAAGCTTGAACATTCTACAAGGCCCAGAACAGTGTCCCCACAACAAGAATTGTATACCCCTAAATGTCAACAGTGCTGAGGTTGAGAAACACCCTCTCCATATCTTTCTGCTTTTTCTCACTATTCTCTTAGCTTTTTTTTTTTTTTTTTTTTTTGTATCTGGACTCAAACTGAGACCTCATGCTGGCCATGTAGGTGCTGTGCCACTGAGCTAAATTCCTGGCCCCACCCTTAGCCCTTCTTGAGTTGGGGGTGGGAGGGCTTTCCATGCCCCTTTCTTTTGTGACTTCTCTGAGCCTCACAGAAGAACTTGAACTAAGGGACATCAATCCTCAGAAAATTTGAGGACCACTGGGAATCAACACAGTGTGCTAGGAATAGTCATGTAAACCAAGTGTTTAGACTCCTCCTCAGTTCTGTCCCTCTCTGATCTCTGCCACCCTCGGGCCTACATGTTAGGATCCCCAGCCTATTCACGTGCCTTGGAAAGGCACTGCACTTCTTACTGCTTCTCTGGGCTTTACTCTGGATACACACACACGCACATGCACACACACACATACACACACACACGAAGGGGTGGTAGGAATGGTGATAATGGAAGAGGATAACTTGTGTAATATGCTGATGGGCAGACACGATGATGTGTGTACTTACCAGGTTCTTGGCCATCATGTCAGCCCCATGAAGAAGCAGCAGTTTGATGATTTTGTAGCGGTTGAGCCTCACGGCGTCATGCAAAGCAGTGTCTCCTTCCTAGAGCAAGAGTAACAACACAGCCCTTGGGGGACAGTAGGTGGGGAACAGGGTGACAGGAGGTGGGCTAGTGACCCTGCTCAGGAACCACCATCCTGAGGGTCCCAGAGGAAAGTGCCACTTGCCTGTGGCAGCCTGCAATCTGCCCCCACAACCATGGTGTGGCTGGCCAGATAGCAGGGGAAGCACTCACTCTGTCTCTGGCATTGATATCCGAGCCCAGGGATAGAAAGTGTTCCACAATCTCCACGTGCCCCGTGCGGACTGCCACGTGCAGAGGGGTGCTCAGCAGCTGTGGGGCACAGGCAGGAATGACTGACCGAGGGCTCTGGACCATGGTGCCTCTGGGATGGGGGACCATTCTAACTCCATCTTTTTGTTTTCATTTTTGGTTTTTTTGAGTCAGGGTCTCACTATGTAGTACAGGGTTGCCTTGAACTCACTATGTAGCCTAATAGCTGGCCTCAAACTCAAAGCAATCCTCCTGCCTCAAGCTCCCATGTGCTGCGGTTACAGGCATACACTACCATGCCTGCGCTTTTTTTTTTTTTTCCAGACTGGGTTTCACTGTGTATTCCAAGCTGGTGTTGAACTCATTTTGTAGCCCAGGATGACCTCGAATTCATGGCAATCCTACTGCCTCAATCTCCCAAGTGCTGGGATTATAGGTGTACACCGCCATGCCTGACCTGTTCTAACTCCATTTTAATCTCTTCCCTAAACCCTGTTGCCAAGACCTAAGCCCTGGAGGGGGTGGGCATGGTACAATTTTCCACTGTCCTATCCAATGGTCTAACTCTAAAGTCTTAAATGTCACCTCCTCTGGCAGTTTTCTCATTCTGCTGTAAGCAACAGTTTACTCTTCATTTATTTATTTACTTATTATTTTGTAATGCTGGGGATTGAACCCAGGGCCTTGCACATTCTAGGATAGTGCTCCGCCATGGAGTCCAATGCTAGCCCATTCTTTGAGTCATTATAGTAGATGCTACTTATTCCAAGATGACATGTGATGACATGACAGGACATACAAGCATTAGCTTTATATCGAGTACATACATTGTTCCATATAACCTTGCCAAGAACCCTGCTAGACATTTACAGAAGAACAGAGACTCAGAAGCTAAATGACTTTATCAGAGCCGGGCGTGGTGGCGCACGCCTATAATCCCAGCACTCGGGAGGCTGAGGTAGGAGGAGCCTTGTGAGTTCGAGGCCGGCTTGGGCTACAACGTGAGTGCAAGATCGGCCTGAGCTACACAGTGCGACCCTGCCTCAAAAAACTAGGGCCAGGAGTTTGGTGTTTGGCTCAGTGACTTAAGGGCCTGCCCTGGCAGGTGCGAGGCTGTGAGTTTGATCCCTGGTGCCGCAAAAAAAAAAAAAAAAGAGAGACTTTATCAGGATTATACATGCAGGAACAGAAGGATGGTGGATTAATAAATGAACAGATGGATAAATGGATGGATACATGGTAAATAGCTGGATGGATGATTGGTGGATGGGTAAATACACAGATGATGAAGGTTTGCATGGATGAACAAATCCTGCATCAAAAGTGGGCCCCAAACCCACAAGAGAAAGGATCTTTTGTCCTCCTCTCTCCTCTGTGCTTCCTGCTCCCACTTCCAGATGGGGGTCACTTCAGGGCTTATGGCTGCTCTACAAACACTCCAGAAACCAAAACAGCTTGCTATCTTCTACCACTTGAGCCCATCTACCCTTTGCCCCCTGCCCTTCTTCCTGCAGTAACCCCAATATCTCCTGCATTTGAGCAATGTTGCCTACCTTGTCTCTCACATTGGTATCTGCTCCTCGGCTTTGTAGGAGTTTTACCACCTCTAGGTGGCCTCCGCGACAGGCCCAGTGCATGGCTGTGCAGTCCAGCTAGAAGGGAAACACAGGGCCTAACTTAGAGTTGTAGGGAAGCAAGTGCCCTGGGGAAAAGGACCGGCCAAGAGAACAGAGAGACACCCGGGGAAAGGTACTGGAAATGGGCAGAGGCACTTCTGGACCTGGGCAGGAGACTAGAACATGCAGGGACTCGCTGGTGGTCCATGCCAGAGTAACAGAGGAGGCTCAGGAAGGAGATGCAGCTTGCCCAATGTCACACGACTCACTAGAAGTGGGTCCTAGCCCTGAGTAGTCTATTGAGTTCCAGATTGCCAGGGAGAGGGAGTCCAATGGCCCACCTCCTACCTCCGCACTCAATACCTGTCCTCCTGCTCACCCGATCCTGAAAGTCCACGGTAGCCCCACTTTCCAGAAGCTTCTCCAGGATCTCCATGTGGCCCTCCAGGGAAGCTCGGTGCAGTGCTGTCCGACGGAACTGTCCCCAGAGAGGCTGTCAGGATCTGGCCTCTGGTCTCTGACCCCAGCCCTGAGCCCATCTTTCCCCCAAGTTGAAGCCCACGCTTTGTCACAACTTGATTCTGATCCCTGGGCTGCGTCTCCATGTCTTTCACAGTCTGCTCGCTCCTTTATGTTCTATCCAGACCTGCCCTGGGGACCGACCTCACTACCTACCAGTGCATCACCCTGTCTGCACAGGCTGGCCCCTCTGCTGGGCATGTCTGTTTTGCATTCATTTCTATGAATTCTTAATACCTGTTACTCCTTCAAGATGCAACTCATGTGCTACTATTTCCTTGAAACCTCTAGGTCAGAGTTGGCCTGGGGACCCAGATGACCCTTGGCTATGACCGTGTTTGAGGGCAGGGTGAGACTTCTTGGACACTATTTCCCGTGAGTGCTGAGCACCGAGCTAGGATGAGGAGGTCTCACTGATTACTGATTCAAGGAGGGAATGAGTCTTTCCCCTTCTCAATGTAGCACTTTCTGCTTAGAACTCTTAAAACTGAATCCCTTGGTCAGGGCTGTAGGGTGTGTGTGTCCTTCTACTTGCTAATGATGTGGTTATGACTAATCTCCATTTACTCTCAATCTTTTTCTTTTTCTTTTTTTTTTTAACTCCCAGTACTGAATAGGTAGAAGGTGATTAGACAGACAAAAGAGATTAAGACCCTGAAAGCTAAAGAACAGAAAAGACAATGGTCAAAGTCTACAATAATGCAGGCTGAGAGCAGATGACCATAACTGTGTTCGATTCCAGGACAAGAGAGCCAGGAAGCAAAAAGGCAGTTTAGGGAAAACAAAAAGTATGATGGGTGATGGAAACATTTTAAAAGTAGATGATAAAAAAGAGGTGGTATTGATGGCTGCACAGTGTAAATATAATTACAGCCATGGAATTATACACTTACAATGGTTAAAATGGCATATTTCATGTCATATTTTACCAAAACAGGTCAAGTGGTTGCCTAATAAGCTCAAGGCCTTGAGTTCAATCACCAGCACAAACACAAAAGAGATTAAAGGCAGCATAATATTATATCATTAGAAA
The DNA here is from genome assembly GCA_004363535.1 of Dasyprocta punctata. Lineage (NCBI taxonomy): Eukaryota > Metazoa > Chordata > Mammalia > Rodentia > Dasyproctidae > Dasyprocta > Dasyprocta punctata. Next base: position 25,181 of record RJWM01004227.1, on the reverse strand, counting down.
AAAAAAATATCCCAGTGTTTGCTTTATAGGTTTTGCATTCATTCAACAAGTATTTATTGAGATGTTAATATTCCATTAATTATAACACATTGTGAGAAATGTCGGTCATATAACAATGGAAGAAACTAAATGACCTGCCCAGCCACAGGTCCCACCTTTAAAGAGTGGTGGACATGGGATTTGAGTCCAAAGAGTCTGGTCCTGAGATCTTTTTTATTCATTCCTCCATCTTCCCTAAGGAAATATGTGACATTCCTTACTCTGGAAGTGATTTGAGCAGAGGAAAGGTGTAAGAAAAAGTTAGGTAAAGTCCTGGGTAAGGAAGGAAGTACCTCATTTTGAGGAGCCCTTAAGACCCCAAGAGACGCCCATAGCTGTTCTAGGCCCACAAATAGGCTAAACCAGGATGGGGGGTGGCAGTTCTGAGAGGCAGCTAGGTGCAGGGCTGGGGTGGGAGTGAACATCACCTCATCGCAGGTGTCAGCTGAGCCCCCGTCTGCCAGGAACTTCTCAATGACCTTCATTTTCCCCTCCACTGCCGCTTTCAGGAACACCTCCTTATCAACAGGGCCGCTCTGCAGGGTGCGAGTCCAGTCAAGTCCCTATATCCAGGGTGTACCCCCCACCTTCCCCTGGCCACACAGGTATCCCTCCCCAGGTCCCTTACGATCTCTTCAGGCTCTGGAGGTGGCTCCTGGGCAGCAGCCAGGGCTTCCCGCTTCTTCTGCTTGCGTTTTTTCCGCAGCTCGATGAGGTTCTGGATTCCGCCCACATCGATGATCTCTCGCCTCAGATCCAGGGATGTCTTGCGCACGCGCTCTTGGCCCTGCGTGGGTGCGGCCCATAACCCCTGGCATTGAACGTAGAGTTTGAGGGGCTCAAAGGGCCCTTCAACTAAGCTGGAGACCCGGATGGAGTAAGGAGACCTTCTCACCAGAGAAAGAACCAAGGTCTAAGCCCCTTCTAGGACAAGATGGTGCAAATTGAGAGGGCTGATTCTGACACAGCAGGTTGGTGGCCTGGATTCTGCATTGCTCATCAGGGTACAGTGCCGCTGAGCTGCCGGCCCAAGGACCTCAGAAAGCTAGGGGATTTGAGGAGCCTCTGGGTTAGGTTGCACTTACCTTAACCTTTTGTAAAGCCTGGCTCTGGGGCCCAAGGTGCTTCTCATCCTCCAGCACCAACATGTCCATAGGCAGCTTCCTGTGAGGGGTTCCTCGAAGTTTCTGGTGAGCCAAAGAGAGCCCCCTGTCCAGGACCGTGGGGACTGGTAGCCTCTCCCCAATCATCCCAAGGACATCCCGATGAGGATTCCTCCTGGAAGGCCAGAGCCTGGGCAACAGCAGGGCTCCTAAGAGTCCCCCAAAAGGCAGTAAATTCCACAGTTCCCCATCTCAGCCTCAATCTTAGTCTCAGCTCAATCTCATGCTTTCTGACTGCCTGGGTTCCTAAACAAGACTGGAGTAAATTTTTTATAAAATGAAAAAAATATATATATATATAAAATGAAGAATACAGATGCTCAAGATCCTTGCATACAATGATAGGGTATATGCATGTAACCTACAGACATCCTGTCATATACTTTAAATCATCTGCATATTACTTACAATGCCTAATACAATGAAAATAATATGTAAATCCTTGTCAGACTTTATTGTTTAGGAATGACAAGAAAAAAGTCTGTACATATTTAGTACAGTTGCATTTTTTCTAAATATTTTCCATCTGCAGTTATTGAATCCACCAAAGCAGAACCTAACTAAGGACATAGAAGTCTAAGTATGTTCACTTTTTCAAACACCAAGATGATTTTTTTCAAAGTTTTAGCTTTTTAGTGTTACATGTTAACTTTGGTGAAGTCATTGTGATCAGAGATGATACTTGCTTTGTTTTGTTTTGAGTGCTGGGAATTGAACCCAGGGCCTCAAACATGCTAGGCAAATTACCACTGAGCCACCCCACACCACTGCTGGCAAGAAAAAAAAAAAAAAGAAAGAAAGGACACTTTTTCCTTTTACTCAATAATTTTCTGAAAAGAAATTCTGATCCATAAAACCTAGAGTTTGAAAACTATTACCCATGGGGAAATTAAGGGATGGGAGCAGCCGTTCCTCAGCTTTCAGGCCGAGAGAGATCCAAAGTATCCAGCTTCTCTTCTCTATAATATGGTGAAACTCTTCCAAGGCTCCTCACCATCTGAAGTCCTGTTTCCCAAGCTGCTTCGCTTTTTGTGAAGTGCTGATGTCCCATCCTTGGAGCTCTACGCCCCCTCATCTGGTGTAGATGTAAACCCAGGAACATCTGCCCAGATGAGGGGGCTGGGTCAGAGAGGACTGGTTTTCACAGTGCTTAGCTGCTCCTCTTATTCCTCAGTGAGCCCTGGCCTAAGCTTCCTCCAGGGTGAGTTAGAGGACTGGTAACCAAGGTCTTTATTTCAAAGGTTCTGTTCTCTCTCATTTTTGTCAGACTTAACATGGTTTGCAGTCTCCCTAGTACTGGCCTCACCTAACGGATTGCATCTCCTTTCAGAGACAAGATGACCTGGGGCTGCAGCTACTGCTGCATGTGGGACTCTGGCTGGGCTCCTCATGGGGCATCCAGAGGGCAGGCTTCTGGCTTAATCGTCCTGGTCTCCCTGGCTCCTGTGACAGGGCCTGGCACACTGTAGGTCCTCAGCGGGTATTTGGTGAAAGGATAATGGCCGGAGGGTTCAACACCTCTGCCCTCTCTAAGCTTTCTGCGATGACCTAACCCAATCAGCTCCTCAATACAGGGATCCTGCCCCTGAGCCAGCCCTAGACCCTTCTACCCTCCCACAATGGAAAAGGCTAACCAGGAGGTCTGTCTGAAACCCTGTGGAAACAACTGTGAACTCTAACGCCACTGTGCCTTGCTTAGATTCTATAGCCCCACTTCTGATTTATCTGTGGGCTGGCACACAGTAGGTACTCAAAAAATGTTTGTTGACTTGGATATCAGCTTATAAAACAAAACGTCTGCCTGATCTCATAGGCTGTTTACAGATTGAGAAAATTTCTGCAAAGTGCTCAGCACAGTGCCTGGCACGTAGTAAGCACAGGGTAAGGAGGTTGGCTCTGCAGGCACTCAGTGTACCGGTGCCCCTGTAGCTATATTTATTGGATGAATGAATGGAAGAAGACTGCTCTGTGTTCCCTTGCTGAAGGTTTGTGTGTCTAGTGGCAGCACTCCAGGAATGATATAGCAGCATGCCTCCCCTGCCTGGCATCAGCTGGCCACGTGCACATGCCCTTGGGGCGTGAGAAGTAGGATTCCTGGACATCCAGGGATGCCCTGGCCAGAACTCGGCAGCCTCAGTCCAAGCTCTTCCCTAACAAAGCTGAGCTCACCAGTTTTTGCCTTGGAGCTCTGATCCTTCCCTCTTCCTCATCCTTTCTGCCAGGCACATTTCCTTTGATACATTCCTCTAAACTTATTTCCTCCTTTCCCACTCCAGTTAGCATTAGCCTTTACCCCTCCAATAAGTCCTTCTCAGGACTATCAGAACTATGTTCCTAAAATAGGTTAGGTGGCACCACTCTCCCGCACCCAATGTGTGGTAGTAGCTCCCTCTGCTCACAGAGAAGCATCTTTTACATGGTACTTTCTGATTTGTCTTCTGCCTCCCTTTCTGGCCTTATTCCCTACTACCAGACTTCTGCATTATGACCGTGCTTTCATTCATTAAGACATTTAGCTCCTGTCATTTCCTCAGGCTGCAATACTCTTCCCCCTTCATTATCTCCACTTGTCACTCCTGAAGGCCTGATTCAAACACCAGCCTGTCTACTGAGCAGTCCTTATAGGCCACAGGTAGAATGATTCACCCGTCCTTAGGCTCTTTCACTGCTGACTCACATCTTTAACTGTTTCTTCCTTAGGCCTTTTTAGTTGAGTATGCAACTGAGAAGTGTTGGTTCAAATGAATGCTGGGCTGGTGAAAAAAAAGGCAGGATCTGGGTTTTACTGGTCCTCCCACTCCTCTCTGCACCAGGCTCTTGGCAGAGCAGACACTAGTTCAAATGCTAGTTTAAACAAAATTGAGAGTAGGGCCAGCCAGCACTCCCGCCCCATTCCCTTATCCTGGAGAAAATGCAACTGTGCTTCCAAGGCCTCCCCAGAAGCGGCTGCAGTCCTGCGGAAAGCCCAGGCTTCTTTCCCAGCACCCATTCCCTGACCAGTACCAGTCTTTATTTTCCAGCAGTGACCAAAGCCTAGAGTCCCTCCTGCCCAGCCTCCCACCAACAGCACCCCACCAAGGGGCGATGGGTCTCAGGGCTGCACATCCTGGGCATTTCTAGGCCACAGGCAGCTATCCACCCTGCACGGCCTGATCGGGCTTCTGAAGCCCCTAGCAGACATTGGTCTCAAGAAGATTGGTCCAGCTCCCCGTTACCACTGATCCTGGAGGCGGAAGCCTCATTTTCTTAGTACCAGCACCCCCCTCTGCCAGGAGCACACTGGGGTGGGAATGGGCGAGGCAAGGCCCTCAGGAACGTAAGTGTGACAGCCAGGCTGTCCCTCCCACAACAACAGACAGATCTCCTCAGACCCTGCTCGGGGCCCCACACTGCTGCTCCCACCTCACTCTCCTCCTCCTCTGCCAGTCGTTGCTCAATGAGTGCGGTGGCCCTCTGCACTGCCTCGGAGCCCTCCACGGTGCCCTCCACAGTGCCCTCCATGGTGCCTTCCATGGTGCCGTCTGTAACTCCTCTGCAGGCACAGGGAACTGGGGGCTTTATAAGCCAGAGCACCCACATCTGCCTGCTGGGCGCCTTTACCATGAGCTCACTGGCCCAATTCTCCACCTGCCCCCCCAACCTGTCACCTTCACCTTGGGCAGCCCTAGGGAGCAGGAGGAGGCCAAGCAGCAGGGAACACACCCCTCCCCCAACCCCTGGCCTATTGCAGCCAGAGGGCACAGTGGACCGGGCAGTGGGAAGGCAGCTGTCCAGCCTGTCCTGAGTGCTTGGGACTGGCTGGGCCTTTCTCTGGGCTGCCTGGCCATGCAAAGGACCTGCCTACTGGCAGTGCCACCTGCTGGACGCCTGGAAACTTTGCCCGGATCGCAACAACCAGGGGGCCTGAAAACCAACCAACCAAGGGGACCCAGACAAGTCTGTGCCCCCACTCTGCCCTGTGAACAGACCTTGCTGGCTGAGGGGAGGCAGACTTTGCCTGTGCAGGCCAGAGTACCAAGGCACCAGGTGCGGTGGGGGGGCAGCTACCTCCCTATGAGCTGGGTTCTTGCTCGCCTTTGTTGGGAAGGCATAGCACCCCCTAGTGGAGAAGCACTGTACTGAGCCATGTGTCCATTAGTCATGTATAGACCTTATCTATTTCTCAGAGAAGGGTCTTAGAAAGCCATAGTGCAATGCCATGGCCAGCTGACAAGCCACTCCAGACTGGCTATCTTCATCAGGGGCAGGCCATGCTCACTGAGAAGGAAAAATACTCCCAACTGGAAGAAAAGCAGACCTTGCTAAGGTCCACACCTGAACTTGTGAGCTCATGCCCTGGGCTTCAAGACCTCGTTTTAGCGTGCCTCATATGGTAGACACCTCAGCTCTGTGAGTCAGTTGTGCTCATGTGCCCTGCCCTTAGCTAAACAGCGTTATCTAAGATTCTCTGTCAATGTGTTCATTTCCCCAGGGAAACACAAGGACTCCGTTGTTCTTCCTCTCTGGTTCACAAATCTCTAACACATGCTCACAATCTAAATGTGTCAGAGATTTTGCTTTGAGACTCACATGGGCACAGTGCCTCCAGGATTTCCACACAGACCTCAGCTGTGAGGACACAGTTGTGGGCCTGCAGTTTTCAAGGCAAGAAAAGACCACTGGCAATGAATGCCACCTTCCTGAGGTGCTGCTCTGCTTCCAAGGCATTTGTGCATCTATTTCCCCCTTTAACCCTCCCAGCCATGCTGGAAAAGGCAGGGCAAAAAGCATTACCTCCACTTTAAGAAGTCCTATGGGTTTTGGAGTTAAGCAGCTTTTGCTGAGGACTTACTCCAAAAACACGAGAGGAGCTGGGATTAGGACCGAGAAGACAGCATCTCAGGTCAGCATGTTCTCCTGTGCCCAGAGCAGCCAGGGACACCATGCCCACCTGTCCTTGCACAATCAGGAGCTCTGGGCTCCACTGACCTGTAGAACGTAAAGTCAAATACCAAGCAACAGAGAAGGAGCAAAAGGCTTTATTGATAAATACGCAGATATGTCTGTACACAGAGACCTGCTGTGGGACCGTGACCAGGCTGCAGACCCCGCCACCACTTAGGTTACAGCCAGAAGATGGCCCTGTGCAGACTCCTGACACAAAGCCCAGCTGTCTGGCCACCCACCTCTTCTCTGCCAATTGTGCTAGGGGCAGGGAGAGGCAGAGGCCCGCCTCAGGCTCCCCGAGCCCTGGGGCTCACTGGTTGTTCCCTCCCCTCCAGGGGACTGGCACTGTGCCCAGGGCAGAGTCAGGGTGGGGGCAGAGGAACGAGACAGCAACTGCTTCCAACCCTGAGCAGAAAACTGGTGTGAGCGCAGCGGCAGCACCAGATGGCAGATCTGGTCTCCAGGGCCTCCAGGCCAGCCCGTGGCTTAAACCTGTTTCCAGTGAGAGGCAGGGTGGAGGCCCGGGGTGCCTGTCCTCTGACAAGGTTGGCAAGGCCTGTGTGTGGCAGCATTGCTCTTTAGTGCTGGGCACTCCCTGGGAGGCAAGGTCCCTTAACGGCTCACCAGAGCCACACAGCGGGGAAGTGCGCCTGAAGGAAACAGGACTTGAAGGCAGCAGCAGGGTGGGGGCCCAGTGCTCCAGCCCCATGGAGACCTTCTGTGACCCCTCTTCACAGGAGTCTGTAGGCTCGTCAGTCCTGGGGCGGTGGGGGCTGGTTGATGATGACCTGAATGACAAAATCTTTCTGGATCTTGGTTTCCTGGAGCCGTGTGCGGTCTGTGAGCAGTTTCCCGGAGAAGAACCATCGTTGCCAGGATGGCTCTATGCCCTCCTGAGCATGCAGCTGCCTCTTGAGCTGGCCCACCGTGTCAGGCAAGCTGGCGCCAAGCCGCACGTCCTTGCCCGTGGAGAGGCGCACCTTCAGCGGGAACTCACGGCGCACGCTTGGTGGGGGCTCAGGGGGCTCCAGGGTCTCCTCCTCAGTGTGCTCCAGCAGCAGGTTCACCGGTGGGGACAGGCAGTAGATGGGCAGCTGGTAGCGATTGCCCAGTTCATCATAGCATTCGCAGAGTGTGCCTGTGGGAAGGCAGGGCAGGGCAGTCAGTGTGTTGGCTCAGGGACCTGTTGTCAAGCCCTAAAAGTCCTATGTTGAAACCCTAACCCCTAATGTGACTGTATTTGGAGAGGAGACCTATATGGAAGTAATTAAGGTTAAGTGAGGTTGTAAGAGTGAGGCCTAATCTGACAGGATGACTGTCTTTACAGGAAGAGATGCCAGAGAGCTCTCTTTCCTCTTTCTCTCTCCTCCTGCCATGTGAGAACACAATAAGAAGTGCATCTGCAAGGCATGAAGTCCACCCTCACAAGAAACTGTATGAGCTGTTGCCTGGTCTTGGATTTCCCAGGCTCTAGCTCTGTGAGAAACACATTTCTAATGTGTTTCTCACAGAGCTAGTCCATAACACTTTGGTATAGCAGTCTAAGCTGATTACTGCATCCACCATGGCCACCCCATAGTCCCCAGGCTCACTCCACTGTTGGGTCTCCCTAGGACAGCCTTACAACAAAGGAGCACAGGGCTGCAGTTGAGAAGACCTGGGCTGGTGTCCTGGTTCTACCGAGTGCTGTCTCAATCAGCCCTTACACATAACTTCTCATTTATTCATTAAACAACTCCACTAAGCATGTGTGTTGGGTGCTTAGGTTGGGTCTGCTTCCTTACTAGTGCAATGTAATATACAGAAATGTTGAGTGAATCTTGAGTACCCTCCTAAGTGCTGGGACTAGACTAGGGGATGTTATGTGTGTCTTGCTGAATCCTAATAATCATCTCCCTTTCTGGTTGCAAACTGCTCAGGCTCTAATGTTAGAAGCCCTGTGCTCAATGTCACACATCTGGGAAAAGTCAGGAGCTTAAAAATGGAAACAGCTGCATTAAAAACCAGGCCTGTGACTCTAGAATTCCACCCTTACCTCTGCTTTCCACAGCCTATAGGCTTCTGCAAACTTAAATGAGATGTTGTAGAAGTTCCAAGTTCAGTGCTCGGCACACATAACCCAAGAAAAGATGGGTGTCTCAGATGTTCTGGGACCCCAAAGTGCCATAAGCAAGCCTTTAGCTTGCAGGTTTTGCTACTATCTTTTTATCCCTTCCTTAGGCAAGTAGGAACTGTCTCTCATGTTTCTTTCGGTCTCCCCTCTTGGTCCATGCTCACTCCGAGCTGTTAGAATGAGTAAGTGAAGAGCCACACATACCTACACCTTCACCTCTACCAATTTGGACAGAAATTCCTGGCACATGGCTGGCCACCATTTCTAAACCGTCCTGATGACCCCTATCTCTAGTAGGGATAAAACCTGGTCGTGCCTGCTCACCATGAGGCAAGGTAATGCTGGCTCCATCCAAGATGGCCTGAGCCAGTTCGTGGTCATTGGCCTCGGCCGCGTAGGCAGCTGCCTTGAGGGCATCCCAGATCTCCTTGCGGCCTTCAAAGGCGGGTGCTGTGTCCCAGAACTCATCCCGTTTGCTCCGCAGCTGCCCATCTGTCATGGGGTAGTCACTCTTCCACTTGAGCCTCTCCTTCTTCAGAGGCTCGTTGCGTCCTGGGCAGGACAAATGGAGAGAATCAGCATCTCTCAAGCCACTTGGCTGTGATCCACCCTTTCCCCAGGCCTCCCACCCCAGGGCTAGGGCCTGACCTGTCCAGTACCCCATTGCACAGGTTCCCAGGTACAGTAAGTCCCCGACTTATAAGTGAGTTCCGTTCCAGGAGAACGTTCCTAAATGGGGTTTGTTCCCAAGTCCAACCAAGTGAGTCTTGTACACCTTTGACACAAATATACAATGTGAAGCTTTTCCTGTTGCTTCCGGACATCCTGGGCTGACTGAGCACTGTCCTACTGTACACTATAGCACTGTACAGTGGCACAACTGTGATAGTGTCCAGCAGACACATGAACTATTTTCAAGAATTGTTCACATCAGGCCAGGGATTTAGCTCAGCAGCATAAGTGCCCGCCTGGCAAGTGTAAGGTCATGAGTTTGACCCCTGGTACCAAAAAAAAAAAAAAAAAAAGAATTGTTCATATCTATGAAAATTTGTAATGTGAGGTCCATTCATATCTGTGAAAGTTCACAACTCCAATATTCCTAAGTCAAGGATTTATAGTATTTGGTCCCTGGGGCCCTCCTTCAGCAACAGGAATGTCTAAAACCTAACTTAGGGATACAAAATAATTTTGTCAGCAAAGTATATACAGATGTTCCTGGACTTAAAGTGGGATTATGTAATGATAAGCCAATTTTAAATTGAAAATATCCAAAATCAAAAATGCATCTAGTACGCCTAACCCACTGAACATCATAATTTAGCACCAGTCCACCGCAGAGTGCCAGCTGCTTTCCCTTGTGGTTATATGGCCAACTGGGAGCTGGCACTACACAACATCAAGATAGACTGTCAGGAAGAAGATCAAAATTCAGAATTCAAGGTGTGGTTTCTATTGAATGTGATTGCTTTTTGGTTGTTTTCTGTTTTGTTTTGAGACTGAGTCTCGCTATGTGCCAGCCTTGAACTCTCAATCCTGACTCAGCCTCTTAAGTGCTGGGATTATACACCATGCCTGGCTTGTGTATTACCTTTGCATCTTCAGAAAGATGAAAAAATCTTAAATTGGGGATTGTCTGTACAGCGTTTGTTGGTGAAGGGTTTCTTTGGTTTGGTTTTTTGAGATAGGGTCTTGTTAAGTAGTTCAGGCAGGACTAGAACACACTATGTAGTCCAGGGTGGCCTTAAACTCATCCCAATCCTCTTGTCTCTGCCTCCTAAATGCTGGAATTACGGGCATGCACCAGCACGCCAGGCCTGATGAACTTTTAATTTTACTCTTTTCTGTGAAGATTATAAAGTAGTACATGTACAGCATAAAAGAAATCTGGAAAGAATGTAGATGAATAAAAATAATAACTGTCACCACTGATAGAGTCAACATGCGCCAGATGACAAGCGACACACTTCAGACTCATTTGTTTGTTTTTTCCAGTGCTGGAGATTGAATTCAGGGCCTTGCACATGCTGGGCAAGCACTCTACCACTGAACTACAGCCTAGGTCTTCATTATTCATTTGATCCTCAAGACAATGCAACAGATGGTGAAACTAAATCCCAGAGTGTTTGTCCTTAAAGGCACACCTAGGTACCAATTTAATGCAAGTTTTCTTTTCTTCTCTCCCCTACATCTTTTCCTTCCCTTTTTTTTTTTTTTTTTTTTGTACAGGGGTTGCTATGTGGCCCAGGCTGTCCTCAAACTCTTGATCCCTTGCCTCAGTCTCCAAAGCGCTGGGACTGCAGGTGTGCGCTACCCCGCCTGACTATAAGGCAAGACTTTCTGACTACAAACCCCCATCTCTGACTGCTGTGTATACCATGGTGCTGCTGGGTAAGAATCACTCAGAATTCCACAATTCACAAATAATAACAGTTGACACTTACAATATATTCCTTCCAGGCTTTCTTTCCCCATTTTTCTCAATACAGCTGTATTTGTACTATTAAATTTACTTCTTTAGGCAGCCTGGTGTGGTGATACATACCTGTAATCCCAGCATTTGAGAAGCTGAGGCAGGAGGATCACCATAAGTTCAAGGCCAGTCTGAGATATACAGTGAGACCCCGTCTCAAAAAAAAAATTACTTCTTTATGCCCATTGTTCTGGAAATGACTTAAGATATTTGCATGCTGATACTCAATGTTTTATTTCATATTTATATTATGGTCAATTTCCATATGATTAAAAATTATAAATGTTTCAATGCCTTGTCACTAATGTGACATATATAAGCAGTTACAAAGAATTTTTTTTTGGCAGTGCTGGGGATCAAACTCAGGATCTGCATGCTAAGCATGTGCTCTATCGCTATGCTACAACCCCTGCCCAAGTTTTGTGTGCATGTGTGTGTTACTGTGGATTGAACACTGGGCCTTCACACTGACCTAACTCTCCAGCTCCACCCTTCCCTCCCCCTTTTTGAGACAAAGTCTCATTATATTGTTCAGTTGTCCAGGCCAGACTCAGATTCACAATCTTCCTGCCCCAGACACCCAGAATGCTGGGATTACAGAAGTGTGCTACTACACCCGACTTCCAAGACTTTAAACAATTTTGTTTTGAGACAGGGCCTTACTAAATTGCTCAGATCGGCTAAGAAATTTTGGCAGGGGGCAGTAACAGGGATTGAACCCTGGGCCTCTGCACTGAGGTACATCCCAAGCCCTTTTAAATTGTGAGACAAGATCTCACTAAATTGTTAAATTGCCCAACCTGGGTTCAAACTTACTATCCTCCTGCCTCAGCCTCCTAGAGCCCATGCCTGGGCCAGGAGAGGTTTACTCAGCTAAAAAGAATGGCACCTAGTGACCACCTGCACACGAACACTTTATTTATCTTCGCTACCGCATTCCAACCCCGCAGTAGCCTTAGGCAGTCAGCAATATTATCACTATTTCACAGCCCACAGGGTCCAGATGGAGAGAATAAATGACTTGCCTGAGGTCAAACAGAGTGAGAAGGGAACTGGGCTGGTTCCAACTCAGGTCTGACTAAATCCTGTGACTTGGCCTTTGAATACATAGCTACCTGTGTGGGCAGAAAACTCTGTAGCCAAACACTCAATTTAAAGTATTTTGGGGCTGGCAGGGAGAAAATGTAAATCCTCTTTGGAGGAAAACAACTTCGAACCAGGCCTCAAAAAATTCCCAAAGTAGCCAACTGCAGTGGTGCATGCCTGTAATCCCAGTACTTGGAGGCTGAGGAAGGAAGGAGTCTGGGCTATGCAGTGAGTTCAAGGCCAGCCTGAACTACATAGTGAGACCTTGTCTCAACAACAATAAAAGCCCAAAGTAACATTTCATGGGAAATAAATAATCAGTTCATAGTTTTTATTTTTAAAAAATTCTACAAGGAAATGCCAGAGCCAGCTAACACAACAGGCAGAAGAATCAGACTTTTAAAGATTTCAGATTGGGCCAGGAGTTTTGCTCAGTGGCTTAAGCACCTGTCTGGCTGGTGCGAGGTTGTGAGTTTGATCCCTGGTGCCACCAAAAAAAAAAAAAAGATTTCAGATTGAAATCTATCAGAAGGATTATGAAATACGAAGTTTAAGAAATAAGAGAACTGGGGATGGTGATACATACCTGTTGCCCTCTCCCTTGATGGTACTAGGGATTAAACTCAGGGCCTCACACTGAACTACATCCTGACCCTTTTCTGTAATTTTTATTTTGAGACAGGGTCTCAGTAAGTCACTAAATTGTCCAGGTTGAGCTTAAACTTGCTATTCTCCTGCCTCAGCTCTTTAATGCTGGAATTACAGGCACGCACCACCACTCCTGGTTTGGGAGACATCTTTAAATGCTCACCTTTTAGTTCTGTTCCTCACAACTGAACCTGCTGAGCTGTGATCCCCTGGGATACCTGTAACTGTGTATGTCTCTCCCCCACAAACTAAAGAGTTGATCTTTAAAATAAACACAGCCTGTGGTAGTCATAGCTGTCACCCCAAGGGGCCACCCACTTACCTGGGGGATACTGGTGCTTTTGCTCAAAAGTCTTAAATTTCCCTCTACTGGGGCAGCAGCTGGCTTTCCCAAACTGTTATTTATGCACTTCTCACCAACAGAACAACACTGCAAATGAGCCTCTCCACAGTGACTCAGGACACAACAGTTTAAAAACTGACCCTGGGCCTGACATTTGGCTCAGTGGCACAAGCGCTTGCCGGGCAAGTGCGAGGCCGTGAGTTCGATCCCCAGTACCAAAACAAAAAACTCCTCACCCTCTATGCAGGGACTTTTTGGCGGAAAAAGGATGGTGGTGGTGGGCAAGGGCAAATAGGGTTAAGAAAACAGGACCCTAGCAAGTGTCATTGCACCTCTGTGCCAGCAGAGGGCGGCTCTGGCACTTTTGGGTCTGCTTGGTGCTTCATCAGTGAATCCAAAGCAGTATAAAACATGAAAAGAGTTCTCCAGCACCAAAGACACAGGATCTCTCTCACAGGACCCAAGGTCTAAGCCCTACACACTGGTGCATACAATCTTAGACAAGGACAGAAAAACAGAAAATAAGGTTTTTCATCTAAGGATATAAGCAAATCAACGGTAATATTTTAATTTCAGTTACTTAAAATATTTTATAGTTAAATTAGTCATAAAATGGGCAGTGGAAAGGATGTGAACACTCGCATGCTGCACAAATTGCTACACACCTTGTGAGGGCATTTGAGATGGTATCAAAAAACTTAAAACCATGCATTTCTTTGGCTCAACTATTTGGTTTCTAAGAATTTATTCTAAGAAAATAATCACAAGCATGTGGGTAAAGCTTTCTCTACAAAGCCATTTCAGTCAGCTTGCGTTTTAATAGGGAAAGCTATAAATAACACAAATGCACACCACCAATGGCAGCTACTTTGTGACAGTGAGGAAGGATGAGGAGTAATGTGTGGAAATGTCCACAACGTATTGAGAAAAAGAGCACAGTAGCAAGTGCTTTGTGTTGCAGTTTTTGCTTCTAAAAGAGCATGCATAATGCAATTATTAACCTATATTAAAAGGTAAGGGAAATTTAAACCAAAATGATAACAGTGGTTATATCTGATTGGCAGTTACACCAGTGATTTTTTAAAAAACTTTTTGTCTTTTATTTTCCAAGTTCTGTACAATGAGAATTTGTTGCTTTAATAATAATAACACAGGGCTGGGGATTTAGATCAGTGGCACAGCACCTGCTTGGCAAGCGCAAGGTCATGGGTTCAATCCCCAGTACCAAAAAATAAATAAATAAAATAATAATAATAATAATACAAAAACTATTATTAAGGAAAGAGAATATGAGGAGTTACAGGGAGCAGTAGGAAAAGTAGGAAAAGCTAGCCAGGTCTGGTGGCGCATGCCTGAAATCTCAGCCCTCAGGAAGCAGGCAGGAGGATCACCATGAGTTCAAAGCCAGCCTAGACTACATAGAGAGCTCAAGGCCAGCCTGAGCTACATAGTGAGACCCTGTCTCAAAAAAATAAACAAAACAAAGAAAAGTAGGAAGAGTTTGGGAAGCCAAGTGAGGTGTTCTGAGAAAGGTAGTAAGCCATCCTGCTAAAACCTGCAGCTGTAGGATTCCAGTGACTAGCAGCTCTAGGTGGCTTTGTCCAGGAGCAAGGCAGGCTCTGCTGGATCAGCAGTGGAAGCATCTAAAGGTTTCTACTTAGGACTCCACCTGTTTTAAATAATATCAGAATTTTTTTGTTGTTGTAGTTTTTGAGACAAGGTCTCACTATGTAGTCCAGGCTGGCCTTGAACTCGCTATGTAGCCAAGACTGGCCTCAAACCCACTGCAGCCCTCCAACTCAGCCTCCCAAGTGCTGGGATTATAGGTGTGTGCTGCCATGCCCGGCACTCCTATTCTTAATGAATGAAGCTTTTAAATGTGATTTTAAAAACAATAAAAGATAATCTGTAATCAAGGTATACTACCTTCATGGAGAGGCAGTGGGGCAAAATACCAATAGGGATTTAGTTCAGCAGCATAAACACCTGCCTGGCAAGCACAAGGTCGTGAGTTCCATCCCTGGTACCAAAAAAGAAAAAAAAAAAAGATTAAAACAAAAAGCATGAGTTTCTATGATTGTGGTGGGTAGGGAACAGCAAAAGATATTTGTGACTGAGCAGAGAATGAGTCTGCAATGTGCCTGGCTGTGCATGGGTCCTCAGCGTATTTCTGATGAATTGCAAATGGGACAAAGAGATGAGCAGTGAAGGGAGTGGGGAGCAAGAGCAGCAGTTGGCGGGGGTAAGGTGGGGTGCATGAGTGGGGAGGCAGGGCAGAGGTTCACAGGCAGTCCCGTCACTTTTTTGTTTGGTTTTTGTTCCTGGCAATACTGGGGATTGAACCCAGGGATCACAGTTACATCCCCAGCCCTTTTTAATTTGAGATAGGGTCTACTACATTTCCCAAGTGACCTCCAACTTGCCATTCTCCTGCCTCAGCCTCCCAAGTTGCTGGGATTACAGGTATGTACATATCACTGTGCCCAAAGTCTCTTCATCTCAGTCTCAAATCCCAAGAGATCTTTCTTGTGGCTTTAAGGACTGGAATAACTGAGTTCCTGGATATGCCACCAAGCCTGAGACCAGCCAAAGGGAGCAGAGATGTCCCAAGACAGTCAGTCCATCCAAGTACAGAGCCAGTCCTATTTATACTTGCAGCAGTCTCCCAGCTATTTCCCACACCTAGTTACCAAGCTCTATCCCCAGGTCTGGGCTCCAGGGATGGCTCCAACAGAGTCCTCTCCAGAAGTGATTATAAATAGGGACAAGTCTAGGCTTGCTCTGAGCTTGCTCTGGTTTGAGAGATGAAGCTCTAGGCGAAAGGACAAAGCAGGAACCTGAGCCTCCCTACCTCAACACCCTGGGCCTCAAGAGTCTCTTGGTCAGAATCCTCCCTCCTCCTACCCACCCCAGCAGGCACAGCTGGAATGTAGGTGGGTGGCAGTGTCCTACATGGCAGAGGGGTAAGAGGTCAGAAAGAAAAGCAGGCTGCAGAAGAAGAACCAGCCCAGCCAGGGAAAGCCAGCCCAGGTAATCCCTTCAGGAAGCTCAGTATTTATATAGCCAGATTTAGCCCCACGACCATCAGAGCCTGGATAACTTTCCAAGGGAAAGTGCTGGCCCAGCTCTGCTCAGCTGGGGCCTGAGGGCCTGTGAGCCCAGTCTCCTCATTCATTCCCCAGGGCCCCAATTCCAGGACCTCGGGAGGGAATAGGGTGGAGCTAGTTGCTAAATAAGGACAGATTTCTTAAAAAGCATCCTCTGGGTGGTCCCTGGCAGGGTTGGAAGCCCAAGGTCAAGTGGTTCTTTATCCTCCAGGAGGCCCTGTTCTCGGCTCCAGGATGGCACTTGCCCCAGACAACAGTAGTTCTCTGCCTTATCTCCTGTGGCTCCTGCAGCTGGGACCACCTCAAGCGCATCGCTGGGTCCCAGGGGCAGGCTCAGGGTCTGGTGCCCGTGTGAGTGAGTGAATGGAGTGATTATGCCCCTTAGAAAAAGGAGGTCGAGCTGCTGGGAAGAAATCACTGCAGATGCGGAACAGAGAACTGTTTTATGAACAAACCTCACTGGACAGGAAAAGAAGCAGAAAGAAAGGGGACGGATAGAGTGGAAACAAGACCAGTCACTGAGGTGTAGTGAGGATATCTGCTGTAGAGTGATGATGAGGAGCTGGATGTCAGAATTTAAGTCCAGCAAGGGTTGAGACCTCCACGTTAGTGAAGGGAGCAGGAGGTGCAGCCAAGAGAAACAGGCCTACGCAGGGCCCTGGGCCAGTTCGGTGGGAGCTGGCACACAGGAACACAGAAACCGGTTGTGGTCTCACTGTGCGACACACAACATGCACATTTACCCGGGTGCTGGGGAGATGGGGTCTTCATCTGCACTCTGGCCCCTGGAAGGCCAAGCAGGAGACCAACTGGTATTTCAGGCTGGACGCTCACTGCTCCCTGACTCGTGCCTACCTGTTCTCCATGACTAACAGAGCCCCCACATCCACATCTCACCTGCCTCAGAGCCGGGGTAACTGATAGTTTCTTCTCTGGACTGCCTTCTAGGGAATACTTCACAAGTAGGGTTAAAGAGTAGCTATTGGGCAAATCATCATGCTTTTTCTTGTTTTAAGTCTTGATAACATTTTTATTTATTTATTTTTCTTTTTTTTTGTGGCACCAGGGATCAAACTCACAACCTCACACCTGCCAGGCAGGTGCTTAAGCCGCTGAGCCAAACTCCCAGCCCTAGTTTTCTTTTTTTTTTTTTTTTTGAGGCAGGGTCGCACTATGTAGTTCAGGCTGGCCTTGCGCTCAGGTTGTAGCCCAAACCGGCCTTGAACTCACAATGCTCCGCCTACCTAAGCCTCCCGAGTGCTGGGATTAAAGGCATGCGCCACCACACCAGGCTCCATGATATTTTTAAAAAGTAACAATCCATTTTTTTCCTGTAGCAAAAACACTGTCATCTCCCCTGGTACTGATGTGTTTGTTTCCAAGTGCAGGGTCTTGGCCTGAGCATAAGCAGTCCAGAGTGAGCAGCTCTAGAGGGAAACTGATTACACGTTTTCTGGGAATTGAGATTATGGATAACTGAGTAAAAAAAATACTGCAGCCTCTGTATGCTGTCTGGCTACTAACACAGGCTTCAGAGGTAGCCAGCAGGGGTCTCTGGTGAAGGATAAGGTTGTCTCAATGTTTCTATCTTGTAAAGGTCCCTGCAAAGATTAAGTGAAACCATTCCCCCATACTTAAAAGATGGCAGCTATTAGCTGAGTGTGGTGGCACACACCTATAACTCCAGCACTCTAGAAATCTGAGACAGGAGGATTGAAGGTTTGATCCCAGCCTGGGCAATTCAGCAACTGAGTGAGATTTGATCTCAAAATTAAAAATAAAAAAGGGTGAGGATGTAGTTAGTGTAAAGGCCCTGGTTTCAACCACTGTACTGAAAAAAAAGATACTGTCACTGATAATCAAACCAAGTCAACACTGCTTAATACTGTGATGCCACGAAAAATCTCCATCTATTTTCTTTTTCATGACACTGCTGCGGTTTTGAAAAACTTGGAAACTTCTGCTGACATGAACCGCTGGTCTTCACCTGTCAGTGCAGGGAAATGCAGGGGTCAGGTGAGGTTGTGTGACAGGGAGGACAAATGGGCTAGATGCAGGCAGTTTCCCTGTGCTTCCGGACAGCACAGCCTCAGCACTTTTTTGGGGTAGAAATAGGAGGATGGTAGCTAATAAATAAAACAGGCACTCGCTCCCAAGGGGTTGCTATGAGGGTTTCCTGTATCTGGCTGGCTCCCCTTGCAACCTCAGGACTGCAGGGAGGGCCCAAGGAGCAGTGGCTTGGCAGTCAGGGGCCCCGAGGCCGAATGGGATGCTTTGGACCCTGTCCCACATGGGTGTCAACTGCCATCAGCACTTCTCTCAAACGTGCCACTCTCTCAGGATCATGTCCCCCAGAGTAGAACATCCCAAAGCTGGGAGTGACCCAAAGGTCATTTGACCTCAACACTTCATTTTACAGATGAAGAAACCAAAACTGAGGTGAGGTAACTTGCCCCAGACCCCACAGCTCCTTCCCAATTCTTTCTACCAAACCACTCCACTAAGGGCAAAAGCTGAGTTTCTATTAGGATATGAAAATGGCAGGAGCTGAACACACAGAAAC
Organism: Dasyprocta punctata; assembly: GCA_004363535.1. Classification (NCBI taxonomy): domain Eukaryota; kingdom Metazoa; phylum Chordata; class Mammalia; order Rodentia; family Dasyproctidae; genus Dasyprocta; species Dasyprocta punctata. Next base: position 6,723 of record RJWM01004227.1, on the reverse strand, counting down.
GACAATGGGGAAACCAAGCAATATGTGCAGCAGGATCACAAGGAGAAGCACTACACATATAGTTGGGGCTTTACAGAAAACCACAATAGACTGTGCGCCCAGGCCTTTGGTGGACTTCAACAAACACAGACCCCAATCCAGATGGCCGATTCTGGGTCCATGCCACCAGCTGGAAACATTGAGCCCCTGAGCACATCCTCAGCTGGGTGCTTGCTATGCCTCAAGGAATTCTATTCCACTGGTAGATGAGTCTGACAGTTGAAAGGCGAAGAGTAACTATAGTTACCCCGTCCTGGGCAACATGGCAGGCCTAGCACAGAGACACACAGAAGCTAAAAGTGCTCAACTATGAAGAGATTTCATTCTGATGAATCCAACTGTAAACTGAAAATATTCTAGGTCAAAAATGCATTTAATATACCTAACCTACCAAATAGCACAGCTTAGCCTACTACTTTCTTAATCTGTTTTCTGTTGGTATACCAGAACACCTGAGACTGGTAATTTATAAAGAGGTTTATTTTGGCTTATAGTTCTGGAAGTCTAAGAGCAAGGCACCAGCAGCTGCTTGGCTTCCAGGGAGGGACATGAGCTGCTGCACAAAGAGCAGAAAATGAGAGAGCAAGTGGGCAGATGCAAAGAGAGGAAAAGGGGAGCCAAACTCCAAGAAAAACATTAATCCATTCATGAAGAGAGATCTTTCACGACCCCAAACACCTCATAAAGAACCTACTACCTCTTAATACAAAGCCTCAACATGAATTTTGGCAGAGACAAACCTCACTCAAGCCATAGTATCCTTAGACGTTACATTAGCCTACAATTCAATAAAGTCATTTAACACAAAGCCTGTTTACAGTAGGGTTGAATTTCTCATGTAAGGTATTTAATACTAAAAGTGAAAAACAGAATGGCTTTAGGTTATGCTTTGGTACTGTTGTCAAGTCAAAAACTGGCAAATAAAGCCACTGTGAGTTAGGAGTTGTCTGCACAGGTTTTGGAGTCAGATAGACCTGGGCTTGAACATCAGCTCCATCATAATTAGCTGAGTGATCTGGAACAAATGTTTTTAGTCTCACTTCTTTTAGTCTCACTTTTGGGTTTCTTTGTGTTTTGTTTTGAGACAGGGCCTCCCTATGTAGCCAAGACTGGCTTCGAACTCACAGCAATCCTCCTGCCTCAGTTTCCTGAGTGCTGGGATTACAGGTGTGTGCCACCATACCTGGCTAGTTTCACTTCTGGGAGGCAGAGAATAGTCACAGCTCCATTTCTTAGGGAGACTGAGAGGACTAAGGATATATGCATGTCAGTGTGTGCACACACACATAACCAACAGGACTACACATAATAAATAAATCAACTAACCCAACGCCCCCTGAGGTCTGTTGAGCACCCAGATCCAGCAGGCTCCTGCCCCCTCAGCCTGAAGGCGCACTGGCAGCAGAGCAGCACACTTGTTCCAGAAAGACACGGATCACTGTCAGTGTGGTTGCTTCTGTCACTGTTATTAACACTATTTTGGCCTCAAGTCTAGCAGCTCCACTATCTGGAGTAACACGGAACAAGTCTTACCTCTTCAACCTGATGTTTTCTATTCTGTAAACTGACAATACCTACTTCTTTCTACTCACCAGAATCCTCAAATCTTGAATGAGATGCTGAAACAAATAAATTCCTAGAAACAACCTACCAAGACTTAATCATGAAGAAATGAAATTTTTGCACAGATCTATAACAAATATGGAGTTGAATCGCTAGTCAAAACTTTTCTACAAAGCAAAGCCCAGGACCAAGTCCTGGGCTGTGAGCTTAGTGAGACAATAGTTCAGAGGACCTAACTATTAGCCCAGGTGAAGTCTGCCCAGCATCAAGTTCCAACCAGGATCTTGGGCACTACAGTAAACACTTCGGCAATTTTGCCAAAACCACTGGGGTTGGACTTAGAAAAGACCGTGGCTGGGGCTGCAGTCTTTCAAGCCCTGCTACTGATTTATTCCACTGCCCATCAATGGGGTCTAAGTTACTATCTTTCAGGTCTGGGTCCTCAGTGAGGTGAACTCGGTAAGACCAGAATTCATCTCCAACATAATGCTGTATGACCCTCCAAGCACATCTGCCAAATGTGAACACCACTCTTCTACCCACCTTACAGAAACCACCAAAGTATTCTCCTTAAGTTTCTGTGAGCACTGCAAAGCAGTGTAAACCCTGTCTTCTCAAGAGTCATTACCTGCTTCTTCATGCAGCATAGCTCAGGATGCAAGACATTTGGTTTGCAGAGCGACTGAGCATGCCTCACTTGAGCATGTTCCGGCTACAAAGCCAGGCTCAGGCCTTGTCAGCAGCTGTGCCTGACTCATCCTTTCCCCTTCCTCCTCTACAGCCCGTGACTCACCAGCCCTGGCAAGCCTGGGTCCTCCCTAGTTTCCTTCCCTAGCACATCAGGGTCCAAACCTCCATTGGCAGGATGCAGGCCTGAAGCTCTTTTATTTATTTTTATTTTTAATTTAAAAAAAATTTATTTTTATTTTTATTTTTTGCTCTTTTTGAGACAGGGTCTCACTATGCAATTTAGGCTGGCCTTGAGCTCACTTTGTAGCCCAGGCAGGTCTCAAACTCACAATGATCCTCCTGCCTCAGCCTAAATTGGATACAGGCATGCACCACCACACCTGGCCTGAAGCCCTTTTCCACCACACCTGCATCCCCTACACCAGCCCTGTGTCACATGCTGCTTCGTGTGCATCTCCTCAGTGTGTTGTATTGTCCTTGTGATTTGACTGTCAACTCCGTAAGGTCAGGATCTTTAGAGGCAATACAGTGTGGTCTTTTAAAACACAGTTCCCTAGCCGGGCGTGATGGCGCACGCCTTTAATCCCAGCACTCGGGAGGCTGAGGTAGGCGGAGCATTGTGAGTTCGAAGCCTGCTTGGGCTACAATGCGAGCACAAGGTTGGCCTGAGCTACACAGGGCGACCCTGCCTCAAAAAACCAGGGCTGGAAGTTTGGCTCAGCGGCTTACGTGCTTGTCAGGCAGGCGCGAGGTTGTGAGTTTGATCCCCAGTGCCGAAAAAAAAAAAAAAAAAAAAACACAGTTCCCTGGTGTCCACCCTCAGGGATTCTAGAGTCTGGCCTGAACATCAGAGGGTTTGAAAGTTCTCTAGGTGGTTCCAATAGATGACCAGGGCTGAAATGCACTGCTCCAGAACTAGGCAGCCCAGTCAGGCTGGCTGCTCTGATTGTATGCAATAGGTCTCTAGAGGGCCTAATTGGAAATGCTCAGGGAGAACCCTTTCCTGCCTGAGGAGGACCATCTGGAGAGCCAGGCTGCTCAAATAGCAAGAAGAGGATAGCATGGGGAAACCCAGATGAATGCCCAAAGGATAGACAGGACAGGGCAAGCCAAGCCCAGTGGCTAAAGGCATGGAATCAGGAGTCAGACAGCCCTTGACTAGCTACCTACTCTCCTTACTAACAAGGCAGGTGGGTCTTTCACCCCTTCCACCTCTGACTGGACTCAGGTGGAAGCCTCATCTCTTCTTCCCAGTGTTGCCAGTACCCAGACACATTTTTCCTCAGGGACCCAAAGATCTGTTCCTCCAGGGCCAAGCCACTGCTGTCTGGAAAGAAAATGAGCAGCTCCAAGGCAAGGGAAGTGAGTAGGAGAACAATGGCAGGGAGATCTATTTCCTAAGAATCCCCTCACCCCCACCCCCACCCCAGCTGCTCTGGGCACAGGGAAAGGAAAAACCTGACTCATCCGTGCTGGTGTGACTCAGAGGCCAACAACTCACTTGCCAGACTGGTGAGGAAAGCCCACTGAGGCTCACAACTAGGGGCCTGTGGGCCAGCAGCACCCATCCTATTGGCTGCTTGGTGACACATCCTGCCACCACAGTTCCCAGGCCTGACTGGCTGGCCTGGCAAGAGAACCTTGCTCAACCTGGCCTCCTGAGAGCTATGGCTGGTCCAGTGGGCTTTGGAGGGGAGAAATTCAGAGGGTTTAAAACATTGAAAGGTGCCTTTGGAAGGAGGGAGTACCTGGTTCTAACTCTTGTAGGTGTGACTTGGGCAGCTGAATTCTGGATCTCAGTTTCACAACCATAAAATGGAGCAATAATATCCAGTTGGAAGGACTACAGTGAAGATAAAACAAGACACCATAAGCAATCAGGACTGTGGACCACGGAGCAGGAAGACACTATAAGCAATCAGGACTGTGGACCACGGAGCAGGAGCACAAAAACAGTAGCAATTATTACTAGTCGTGGAAGTTCTAAGATCATAAAGTTTTTTAGGTAGTGTAGCTCAGTGGTAGAGTGCTTACCTAGCATGCTCAAGGCTCTAGGTTCAATTCCCAGCACTGTAAATTAAGAGAAAAAAATTTATATGCTCCATTTCGCTTACTTTTTACAACCTGTGAGAAGTATCACTATTCCCATTTTATAGATAACGACCCTGAGGTTCAGGGATTCAATGCAGTAACAGGAATCCAGATGCTATCCTGCCTGCTAACTCCCCAGGACATTGAGAAGCAACCCTGCTGAGCCCTCCTCCACACAGATGACAGGCACAGACCAGCTCTGTGTCGCATCCAGCGTGGCTCAGCTCTAACGCACTGCTGCCTCAGGCAGTTTACTCGCCCAAGGTCAGCCTCCCCGCTGCCTGGGCTGGGAGTTCCTCAAGGGAGTGCCATTTTCTTACTGCTGGCTCTTACACAGGAGTAGATAAGCCTCCCTGTTCTGGACCTGAGACAGCACCCTGTTTCTGCCACTTCCATGACTTGAGATTATTTAACCTGAGAACTTCATTTTCCTCATCTGGAAAAAGGGGATAATATTACCTGAGGGATTACAGTGGGGCATAATCCCAGTCACCCAGGAGGCTGAGGCAGAAGGATCACAAGTTCAGGCCAGCCCAGGTAATTTAGTAAGACACTGTCTCAAAATACAAAATAAAAGGGGCTGGTAATATAGCTCAGTGGTGGAGTATTTGCCTACCATGCAGGAGGCCCTAGGTTCAATCCCTAGTAAAAACCCCTCCAAAGAGGCTAATACTTATCAAATGCTTATTACATGCCAGGCACTCTTCTAAGCACTTTACATCTATTAAATGATTTAATACCAAAGTTAGGCAGCTAGGTAATGGGATGGCTCTGACCTACACAGACTTTGTCTCCCCTGGGTGTTAAGGGCCTGGTAGGTAGTAAGCATTCCGCACATGCAGGAGTCATTTCTAAGATAAATCAATGACCTCTTCCTGACTAATTTCATTTTTTTTAAAATTTCACTTCTATCCACAAGTATCATTACTGAACCTGTTCTGTGCATAGCCTTGCAGAGTTATTTGAAGTTCCCATAAAATATAAACTAAAAAAACTTTATTTAAAAAAAGAAGGCCTCAGGTGAAAAGAACCTCCTACTCCCTCCACAGGAGGGTAACAGAATGTAGACTCTCAAGGGAGAGGCTATGGCCCCTGCACTGGGGTGCCAATCCCCCCTTCCACCTCAGAGAAGGTTCTGGCAACCCCTCAGGAGGGGGTGGCAATGGCCTGAGCTCTGGCTGTGCCCAGTCCCTGCGGGTAGTTGTGGAAGGGCCTCTGGGGCTCCAAGAATCCTGAGCTGTTTCTTTGGGCAACGCCTCAGGAGGTGGACCTGGGAGAGAGGGAGGAAGCAAACAGTGCTCCTCGGCAGCCTCCAGGAGGCCCTGGCATCCACACAGAGCAGGAGGGAGAGGCAGGGCCTCCACTCCTTGAATAGCATATCCCTGGCTGCCAGCCAAGCTGCAGGAGCAAGGCCCCTAAACTGAACAAGGGGAGGGTCTCCACGTCCCCCTCGCAGGCCCTCCTCTCCTGCCTCCCGAAACCTCTGAGGGGAGTAGGCATTTGAGGCCAGGTGTAAAAACCTGTTTCAACATTTTTTTTTTAATGGAAAAACTTTTTTGAGGGTTGTAGAGGAGTGATAATATGGACTGAACCCAGGCCCTTCATGTTGAGCTACATCCCATGCTTTTATATTTTTTATTTTGGGACAGGGTCTCACTAAGTCACTAAGCTACCCATGCTGGGCTTGCATTTGTGATCCCCGTGCCTCAGTCCCACAGAGTGCTAGGACTGTAGGTACCACAATGCCTAGCATCAAAACTCTTTTTTCAAAGAAAGTAGTGAAAGGCTTTCAAAAAAGCCTGTTAGCTGAGGAAGGTAAAATGGAGCTATTCTGGGTGGGACAAGGGCTATATACATGTACACGCTCATCTCTCCCAACCCAGGCCCCAAAGACATGCAAGCTTCAGTTCTCACTTTGCACTGCCCACCAGGGCCTCTTAGCCACTTGTACAGTCAGCCAACCTTCAGCTGGGCAGTGCCCAACTCAGCTCTGGGCGAAATGGGATACCTCAGTCCAGGACAGCAGACACCCTGGCTGGTAGGCCCTCTAATGCACCAGATGAACTGGGGCAGGTCTCCTCCTGGGCCCTTAGGTGGTATCTGCTGTGTACTACAGTTCCCAATGATACTAAACTCTAACACACAATTCCAACCCATTTGGTGGAAGGTCTGTTCAGGGCTCCTGAGGGGCACAGAGATAGCCAAGGCAAGATCCTGGCCTCTAAACACTCATGGCCTCTCTCCAAACCTCAAGACAAACCATATGCCATATGTGCAATAATGTGTACCCACACACACAAACACATGGGATACCAGCTTCTGTGCCAAAAAACCTACTTA
>RJWM01004226.1:5362-103859 GCA_004363535.1 Dasyprocta punctata | reverse complement strand
GACAACAAAAAGTGATAAAGAAGCAGTAGAGAGCAATGAAAATTGATGGGCATAGAGAGTGATAAACAGCAGAAGAGACCCATTAAGGGCCAGATGATTCTTAAAGCCTGAGGAAAAGGGATTGAGGGATAAATTGGAGAACTAGTTGATCATTTCATAGGTGCAATCAGCAAGGCTTTACCCACTGGGACTGGTTTCAAACTTGAAGGTAACTTATTCAAATTTAGATCTTCCATCATTCTGCAGTTGTAAGAAGAATAGGGACACTTACATGTGTTTTCCAGGAGGCTAATGTAATAAAATCAGTAAGTTTTAAGTTAGGTTTTAAGCAAAATGAACATGAGTGCAAATGTGAAATTCAAGTTTTCAGTTGAAGCCTGTAATTTCTAATGAGTGCTGATTTATAAAAGCACAGTATGATTGTGTATTCAGATATTAAGGACTCATATTTAGTCAGTTTTCTTTTTCAACTGAAGACTGGAAGAACAACACCAGAGTTTGGAAATGATATTTAAGTATGTACTTTCCCTTCCTTTCAGCAAATAACAATAGAGATATATTCAGATTGGGTTGTTGAATGGAGAAACTTACATTCTATTTTCAGAGGTAGTTAAAGGGAGTGCCAGGCATTCTGTGCATGTAATTCTTTTAACTATACATACAGTACCCATCTAAAAAAGAAATAATTTTCCCCTTATATAGATTAAGAAGCTTACTCTCAGAAAAATCAAAGATTCCTGTTAAGTTCACAAAAGTAAAAAATTGCCGGAGAAAAGTTTTTCTGGATTCAAAGTACACTCTCTTTCTGTGAAAGCACATTATACCATGTTATATAGAAATTGTTAAACCAATGTGTTATTTTTAGGGTTAGTAATTGTCCTGAAAAAGTAAAATATGTTGATTTTGTTTTTAGCATGTAGCTGTTAGTATCTACTAACAAATGAGTAACACTTAAGTTTTTTATGATGTGACTTTGAAAATAGAAAATGTGAGACTTGTGACATTCTTGTTGGTTTACAAATGAGACTCTTAAATGCTTCGGGGCAAAAAAGTTGTCTTATATTTTTCCAGGTAACACTTCGCTTCTCAAGCCCTGGCATGCTGCTGGGCTCGAAATAGGTTCTCAGAGAAAGTTTCTTATAGATTTAAATGTCATCTGGTAGCCAGCATGAAGAAATGGATGCTTATGCACTTTCTTTTACATCTATGATGAAATATCAGCTGCTCTATTTTACTCCTGTAGGATGCTGAGGAGCCTAAGTTTTGTGATGGGACTTATGTTTGAATGAACTTTCATCTTCCAGAAAAATCTTTAGATACTTTTGCACACTGGCTCTGGACAAGCTTGAATACAGATGTAAAGCTCCTTCACCCAGCCAAAGCAATATGAATGAAGAAGAGATTATCAACAGACACAACATCCTTCGTTGCAGATAAAGTGGATTTAGAGTAGAGACTGGATACAGGTGGTTCCTGGACTGTGCAACAGCAGCACAAACCTCTATAAATCCTGTTCAGTGAAGAGTCATGGAAGTAGGACTGATATCATGGTGTTGCCAGAAGAGAATGCCAAACACAGCAATTTAGGTCTTGCATCAGGGATCAATCATTTTATACCTTTTGTACCTTGCTCCTGACTCTACATTATGAACTTACTTTCTGAGCAAGTTTTCCCAGCATTGCCCCTCTTCAATGTATCTGCTAGAGATAGCGTACATTTTTAGACCCAGTCCTAGTAAAAACAATGGAAATTTAGTTATCAGTGATGTCAGGGCTATCTGTTGATGAAATAATAAAAATTCTAATGTTTGTTTTACCAGTGAAAAGATTCTCACAGATTAAAGATTTGCTTAATAAATAGTTTACTTTTCATTCTATTTTGCTAAAGTTGTATAATATCCAGTGGTTAATTTTCATAATACAGACTTTATTATACTTTTCTTTTTCCTTCACCATCAAGTAATAAAACATTGCAAAGAAAACCTACACAATTGAAAAATATAATTCAAAATTAGAATTGCTTGAATTGACATAATATTTCTTTTAGTTATATACCCTGACTTTTTTTTAAAGTTTCAGCCATTTTATATCTTATGTATTTTATTCATGATTGCTTCTCAGTATGAGAAAATTGAAATGCTTCTTTATTTCTGTAACTTTATTACCTGGTTCCCTACAGTCTGTCTAGAAGTTACTAGAACAAGTAACTAGTTACTAAAACTTGTCCTGGTGGAATTTTGACTCCAAATTAGAAATGGAAAAGGAGCAATATCCTGCAGAAAATAGGCAAAATGTAGAATGACTTTGTGCTTCCTTATTTTATTTTTCATGCTATCATACTGACAAAAACAACTAAAGGCAGTAAGTAAGTGGCACGAAATTTTATTTTATAATATGTTAAGGAAGAAGAGCTCCTTCTGGACTGCAAATGAAAGTAATGTATATTAAACTTCAGCTGGGAGCAATTTTTTTCCCTCATAGACAGTTATAATAAGTCTGTTTTGAAGGCTTATGGGTTTCATAATGGAAATGCTGAACCAAACTTAAAAAGAGCATCATGTAAAACCGTCGATATAATAACAGCTCCACAGCCGCCAGAACAAGAGGATGATGAGACTCTATGTGAATATGAGGGAGGGGAAGGATTGTGATACTTGTAAAAAGTGCATGCCAAAAAAAGAAGAAATATGTATTTTCAACATTGCAGTTCAACATTTTGAATTATTTGGAGGATTATTTGGGTGCCTGTCTTTACAATTGAGTTAAATTAGTTTCTTATTTTAGTTACAGCATGGGTTCAGACTCACTCTGTTTCATTCTAAAAATGCGCCAGCCTATCTGTCAGCTGCAGGGCTCTTGACTCAGCTTGCGTGTTTGTGATGAAATTAGGATAAGTGTATATGCACTTTAGAGCACAGATTTTGAAAGTTTACAGTGATAGATGGTCTGAAAACGTAAAGCAAACCATAGTAAGCTCTAGTAGGGTGAATGTCTTCACATATTTCCATATTTTAAATTAATCCATTTTGCTTCTGGCCAGTTTGGGTATACTGCATTTGAATATCTATCTGCAACTGTATTACACACTTAAATTTTATTGTTGGATTTCCTGCTTATTAAACTAGCAAATAAAAAACGGTGGCTTAGTGAAGACAATTAAAAACAATATAATGGCCGGCTTGGGCTACAACGCGAGCGCAAGGCCGGCATGAGCTACATAGTACGACCCTGCCTCAAAAAACCAGGACTGGGAGTTTGGCTCAGTGCCTTAAGCGCCTGCCCTGGCAGGCGCGAGGTTGTGAGTTCGATCCCCGGTGCCGCAAAAAAAGAAAAGAAAAAAAAAAAAAAAAAAAAAAAAAAAAAAAAAAAAAAAAAAAAAAAAAAAAAAAACAATATAATGAAACTGAAGAGAATCAGAACCACCTTCTTTCCTATTAACTTACACAACTGCACATGTGTGTCAGCAATCACAGATTAAAGAAGCAATTAGTCTGAACAGAGAAAACGTGAAGCTAATAATACATCAGCAGAGTCTGAGCGTGAGAACTTTCATTTTTTTGTACAGTTGCAAGTAGTACTGCAAAAATCTGTTGCACCATATCTCATTATTCTAATCAAATTTGAAATGCCAATACTGGAAAATTGCATTCCTATGTCATAAATTCACATTTTTAGAGATTTATGTACCTTACAGTTAACTGACATAGTGATTTATATCATCAGTGATTAAAAACTGAATGGTTTTATTGGTCTTGATGTTGTTTCCAAGGAATTAGACACCTTACAAAACAAAAGTGTCAAAAAAAAAAAAAGGGATCAGTATTCAGGGCTTTTCTTCACATATGACTTTATAGTGCTTAAGGATATGCTTTGAACGAGAAGAAAGATAAAAGTGAAACTTCAATTATATTTATTAAAATAAAATTTATGGAACTATTTAATGCAAGCATACAAAAAGGGAAATATTAAGTTGTTTTCTTATAGTTTTTCTTTCCTCAGTGTCAAACTTGTATTCCCTTTAGATCCGATGATCCTTCTCTGCCCCTCATACCTAACACACATACACACACACACACATGCACGCGTGCATGCACACACTCACATATTTAATGAAAGTCTTTAGTATTATATAGAAATCAGATTCTCTCAATACTTTTTCATTCCTCATGATCAGTGGGAATTAATGATTCCAAAATAACAAAGGAGATTCAGAGTAGAAAAACGGACAATCTGAACGAACAGGTACTTTGGAAATACAGATTTCTTTAGTTACTTTTCTCTCATAACTGATAAAATATGATGCCCAAAATTAAGGAAGGAAATGTTTAGTAAGCTCACAGTCTGTGGAGGTTTCAGTCCATAATCAGCTGACTCCAAGGCAGAGTGTAATGGCACAGGGGCAACACTTCCACCAGGCAGAAGACAGAAAAACCAGCAAGGGCAAAGTGGGGTTCAGTGTGGGTAGAGCAAGCCGCGTTTTCTCTCTTACCTTGTAAGAAGGCTACCACCTGCTAGGGTGGGTGTAGCACTCATATCATCTCCCTGCGCTGAGGATGTTACAATGTAAGAACCCTGGCTTTCTGCTGAGCCCCTTAGTTAAACTTCTAAACTTCTCAAATTGACACAATGTATCAATTACTGCACTGATGAAATGTAAATATTTAAGTGTCCCTTAAGTTGTAATGAATAAGTTCACCAGCACTTCTGAAATATCTTTTCTGTTCACTGGTCATTCCATCTGGGAAAGGAACTACTACATTATCTTAAAAAACCATCACACTCTCATTTCCCTGAAATGATTTTCTGAATATTTTTGGTGAAATCTTTTCTTCAAATAAATGATCTGAAACTGGGCAAAGGGTTAAAATATTAAATATGGCACAATAAATTATCTGAATGTAGCCAGGAAAACTGAAAGAGAAAAATAGGGAGAATGCTTTGTCAGTAATTAACTGTAAAGATATAACAATTAAGCTGGGTGTGGTGGCGCATGCCTATAATCTCAGCACTCAGAAGGCTGAGGCAGTGGGATTGGTATGAGTTTGTGGCCAGCCTGGGCCACAAAGTGAGTTGAAGTTCAGCCTGAACTGCATATCAAGACCTTGTCTCAAAATGACAAAAAACAAAACAAAACAAAACAAAAAAGATATAGCAATTAAAACAGTTGAATGTTGGTGTTAAAATTAGATACATGAATTTGAATAGAGAATCAGAAATATAAGATGAGTACATTTTTAATATGAATAATGGTTTTAGTTAACTCAATTGACAATCATCTAAGAAGAAAATACGCCTGGAGTTTACTTCATATGAATCAACTAAACTATGCTGCACTAAATATTTAAATTTAAATATTTAAAATTATACGTGAGTACAATAAATATGTAATAAATATGTATATATTGTAGATATGCATATAATATATAAGTATGTTTATTCACACATATCTACACATGTGTATTTATGCAGTTACGTAGAATTCTATGTATAATCTTGCAGTTTAGATAATGTGTGTAGTAAAAACAAAATTCCCTAATGCAAAATTTAAAAAATTCTAACTAAAACAGAGAAACTATTTGACTACATAAACAAGATAATTTAGAGACTGCTTTGGGAAGTGATACCATGAGGAGTCACTCTCCTAACCTCAGTAAAATTATTTATTTTTTATTATTTATTTTTATTTTGTATTTAATGTTATTGGGAGTAAAATAGAATGATAAAATGAATCAAAGCAGTAATAAGATATTAGGGAATCTAGCCGGGCGTGGTGGCGCACGCCTTTAATCCCAGCACTCGGGAGGCTGAGGTAGGCGGAGCGTTGTGGGTTCGAGGCCGGCTTGGGCTACAACGCGAGCACAAGGCCGGCCTGAGCTACATAGTGCGACCCTGCCTCAAAAAACCAGGGCTGGGAGTTTGGCTCAGTGCCTTAAGCGCCTGCCCTAGCAGGCGCGGTGTTGTGAGTTCAATCCCCGGTGCCGCAAAAAAAAAAAAAAAAAAAAAAAAAAAAAAAAAGATATTAGGGAATCTACAATCGTTACTATATTGTATATTGTTTTCCTCTAAATAGTTGCTCGACTTTAGGCTTGCAAAGTCATTCAAACACCATAGTTCTGGGGAAAGGGGCTGTTCTCTCCCCAGTCAGCTCTCCTACCAGCTCACAGGCAGGAACTTGACTTCTTTCCTGTTCTCCTCAGTATATTTAAATGATACATCAGAGTGCTAAAATGGAACAAAACATTTAAGCACCACAATATAACCTCTACGTATTCTACATCTTTGACTTTATTCCCCACCAGTTTATACTGGTTCATCACAGTCTTCTTGTTGCTTCTGCCAAAGGTTTTGGACACAATTTTCTCTCTTCTTCGAGCACAATTTTCCCCATAAAACTATAAGATTCATTTGGGTGTCATCTCAGATGACACTCCAAATAATACCTTCCATCATGCTATACACGCTTACCCTACTTTATTTTTAAAATGTGTTCTCTGATATTGTATCATATATACATTTATTTATTTCTGGAATTTCTATTGCATCATAAGATTTATTTTTTACTGTATTGTGTTCTATATTAGTACCTGGAACTTGTGAACTCAGTATTTGTTGACTGGACAAGTGCATGATATTACTATCTCCTCTATACCATCTACTATAGATGCTCTAAACCAGTGATCTAAGTCTGTAGACCACAGTTCCCTTAGATTGTGTGGAGAAGCTAACTGTTTGGGGATTAAGTTGTGAAATAGTAAGGGATTGGAAGGGGCCATGGGTGCTGAGGGAGAGACCCCACGGTGGGGAGAGAATCAGTCAGACTAACCCTAGTGTTACACATTTTATTTCACATTTTAAAATACTGAATTTAATTTTCTCTTTTTTTCCACTGAAGAATCATATGGCTTTAAGATTTTCTGTCCTGATTTTGTAAAAACACTTGATTATTTCAATATTCTTAAATCATGCATGGAAGCATACCTGTATTTTCTCACCTAAACAGCCACTTTCAGTGCCGTGCAAACAGAAGATGTTGCTGTCACCTCTCCTTTAATTTTTCTTTCTTAACTTGTTTTTCCCTATGTGTGAATGAGGTTTCAGAGGAATCTTGTAAAAGGGTGATCAAAAAATATGTTGAATAAATTTTTAAATTTAAAAAATTATTACAGAGTAATAAACATTGCCATTAATCTCCCTCAAAATGCCACCCCTCCCCCCACTCCTAACCCACTTATCCTATCATTCTGGCCACTTTCTAAAGCAGTTCTGTAAGTTCTCTTTTGTGGGCATCTTTAATTGTGTTGTCATGACTGCTTTGATGTCTTGATTCAATTAAAAATTTTAACTTTCATGGTCATTAGAATGAATTAACAAGTTATTTCCACATTCAAAGAAGAAAAATCTATAGTATATTCTTCTAACAAATTTTCAGCATCTCATTCAAGATAAACATCCTTCTTTCTGAGCCAAAATTAGCACATCTGCAGAGGGAAGGAGAGTATGTTCTGCCTAATTCTCTGCGTCGCTCTTTTCCCCTACATTGTTCTCATACAGTTACAAGAGGTGATTTTAGGGGAGCCATGGTAAGGCAGGAAGAAAGGAAGATCTTTTCTTTAAACACTTTATTTTATAGATTTCAATTTTGTGTATTTCTTTGTATCATGGTTTTTTTTTTTATATTTTAAATCCTCAGGAGTCATATTCAACATAATAGCAAAATGATTCTATGACATTATTTTTCTGGGTGAAAATTTGGATAGAAAATTATATAAAAATAGATGTATTTAAAACACTTACCTTAGTATTTATAGATGTTATCAAAAAGTCCAACTTTCTAGGTTAAGGTTCACAAGTTGATCATTCTTTCAGAAAGTGAGAGTTGAGACATCTGATACTTAGACCCAACTTTGCCAAATACGCAATTCTTCATATCAGCATTATGTTCTTGAGCCTTGGTTTTCTCTTCTGCAGATGAAATGATCTAGTGATTTCTAAGAACACATTTCTTACCAATATTCTAAAATTTATGGCAAAAGAAGGTCCAATTTGTCAATTTAACTTTATCCACAGTGCTCAAAATCACTATTAACACCTTAAAACGGTAACAGATTTTATGTTTTGCATATTGGACTTTAGAATATGTTGCATCTGTCTAAGGGACAACAGACTTACCTTTCTGTTTTAGAAGAGGAAGAGTCAATATTACAGTGCCTTCACTTTCCCCAAGACATTTAATCAGTATTCTTGGTAGAGGAGACAAGTAGAGCTAGCAGTGTAAATCTTAATAAAATTAAGCAAAACAATACTGTCTTTTTTTGTTCATTTGTTTTGATAAACCTTAAATTTTTTTTAAATGACATTGACTTTGTGAAAGATCAGTAGATTCTAATAGGGGTTAATTGAGTCCTTACCACTTATCAGATACTTGATAACAAATCTATGAAGCAAGAACCATCATCACTTTTTCACATATGAGGTAGTTGAGTGTAGATTAGTTAAATAACTTGCCAAAATTCATGTCATTTGTGATGAGAATATACAAGATATGAACATAGAATAATATATATTTTAATTAGTATATTAAACTCTATTTTCAAATAGCTGTAAGCATTCAGAATATCACCCAGTATATAGTGAGTGCTCAATAATGTTGACTATTATTATCTGATGAGGGAGATATAAATGGTGATCATTAGCAAATTGCTTAATTTTTCCAAGGCTTATTTTCATTTATTAGTCAAGTTGCTGGCAGCAAACAGATGGCATGCACAAACAAGGTAATTAAAGGACATTTAACAAAGATACTAATTAAAAAGTTGTAGGAAAGGTTAGGGAAACCCAAAGATACTGAGATAGCGATGGTTTGGTGCCATTGTCACCACTAGATCTGAAGGGAATAAATAGCTACTTGGAGCTATAAAGAACTATAGTTGGTGCAGTAACTGTGGGTCCCAGTCAGAAGCTGAGACTTTTGATTGAGAATCATGGCAATAGTCAATCTTCAATCCCAAAACCCAGGTGTCTCATCAGTCTTCTGCCCTTTCCACTGGTCAAACAGAATGAAAAGTGGGAGGGAAAAAACCTGGGTGAAATAAGAAGTCAACATCTTGGGAAATAGTGGAAGATGATAGTTGTACAAAGAAGATCTGGTGGGCTAGAGAACTACATTCACACTCTGTAAAATACATTCATTAAATCGTATTTTTGTTTGCCTACTGAACACTGTGGTAAGTGCCATGGAGTATTTCTAATGAAATAGACGTGTCAGTCTGTGCTTTCAATAGTCTTTGTTTTTAGAAACACAGTTAGACATGACATCATTGCAGAGTTAAGTGACAAAGAGCAGAATTTAATGTCATGGTGCAAATTTAGGTAATATAAATATTTAGGAATTCACTTTCTCATCTGTAAAAATGAGAGTAGAAATGTTGTCTTTCTCATTGAACCATGCAGAAATTAAAATGAGCTAATGCATGTTGAGCATTTTGGACAGTGGTTGGCATATTATTAACACTTAATAATGTTGGTTATTATAGATATTGACCAAGTGTGACATAAAAGGTATGAGTAAAACCCTAAGACCATTCTTAGAGGAAAAAGCATGACCATAAAGTAGGATGGATTAGATATTTCTAACATATATTCTATATCTTTAGATTTCATGACCATTCTTCAACATCATAGAATGGTACAAGCATTGTCAAAAATATTGCAAATTTCCTATGTGCACTTAACCAGCTCACCAGGTTTCCTCCCTTCTTAGAGTCTATAAACTCTACAAAGCAACCTTAGTTATGATAGTCATAAATAAAATACTACATCAGCTGCTTAAATGTTCTGAAAGGATATATTAAGGTTGATAGTATTGATGATCTAAAATACTTACTGGCACTTGAACCCAATGCAATGAAGGCATTTAATAAATCAGCAGACATTTCTTATGTCCTGGATCTAAATTTTAAGTTCATGAGCTATAGATCACAGATATCTTTTTTTAGTTTATGTTTCCTCCTTGGGAAGCAATTCATTACTTTTGTCAATATTAATGCAATTGCCATGTTTTAAAGATGAAGTATATTTGTCTACCTGTATCAAACATGGACAAGTTTCTCTTAGCTCAATGAAATGTATTTTTCCAGGTGTTTCTTTCTGTATGGAATGTTTACTGTGGAGTCTTTTTCCTTTTAACCAAGTGTCACCAAATAGTTTTAGTTTTAATTCATTCTACACTAAGGGTAGAGACAATATCTAATTAATAAAACAGCATGAATTGTCTTTTTTTGAATTGTCTTTTTGAGGAAGAGAAATAAGCTACTAACTGAAAAGGCCAAGAGAAGGGCATGCCTACAGCATCTGGTAATTTCAGAGGTGTTGGAGACCACTATGAAGGGGCTTTGAGCAGGATTTAAAATTAACTAATTGGCTTTCTGTTTATCTGTGAGCCTATCCAAGACCTAGGCCCCTTGCCTGGCGATGAGAGGTGGTTCATAGTAAGGAACCTCTATGAATCACTGGTCCTGATGGAGGTCTGTAGTGACCTGTGAGGTCAGAGATACCTCAAAGGGCAAGATAAGGTCACCACCGAAGATGCCTGGCTCAGACTCAAGTAAATAGATAGAGACTGCAGCTGCAGTCCTGTTCCCACCATAAATGTCATCATGGAGATAAGACAGTTCTCCTTGATTGGCACAGTTTACTACTTGGAGAAGTCTTTGAAGTGACTCCCAAGGGCCTGCTCATTTCCCACGCTTTCCTCAGTATCCCCTCTCTTTGTCTGCTTTGATAATAAATATGGGCCACGGAGAGAGGTCTTTGTCTTAGCCCTCATGATAGTCGCAGAATCGAGAACTCTGCAGGGGCTTTGATCCTCCTGGAGCCCTAAAATCATACCACTTGTCTCATTTATTTAGCCTTTCCCATACACTTGTTTGGGAGATTGGGGATCTAGGCTGGGTCCCTGATACAGAGGGATTTGCTTTACTGTACAGTTTTAGTAAGAAAAAATAGGTAGGTTTTTTTTCCCCATGTCATCATCTGCTTTTGCAAATAACAGTGATATTCTATCAAAATATTAAAGACTGGAAAGAAGCTCAGAAAGTGCTGGAAAAAATCCTGCCTTTTATAAATAAGAATATATGGAAATTCAGCTTGGAAATTTAGTTGAGCTGGCTTTTAAAATTTTCCTCTGTTGCCAAGGGAGCTTAATGGTAGGTATAGAAATGGGCTTAAAGCAAGTTTTTAGAAGAAGCTTTTTCACAACAGCAGTCACAGCATTTAAAAGCAGCAACCCCATCCATATGGAAGAGAAGTTGGAAGTGAAAATTACATCATCCCTTACATATCAGACAAGCTAATTAGCTGTTCCATAATCACAGACTCTACTCCAAATGAAAAGAGCAGTTTTTCTTTTTTCAAACCAAAAGTCATAGAAGGTGCAATACCTGTGTAATTCATTAACAGTAAGAATGTTTTGAAGGAGGTGCTTCTGAGTTTAGATTATCCTGAATTTCAACTTGTAATAGCCAAGGTTGTGGGAATACCTTCACAGTTTCCTAAAACAAATTTAATATGTGAGAACTTCCTTTTGCACCTATCAGAAGTGATTTGAGGAATATAAAAGATTTTATGAGGTGCTTTTATATTTTTAAAACTGTTTTTTAAGATGTTAGGATAGTATTTGGTATATTGAATAGGCAGTGGAAACTTTTTGCTGAAAATCTGGAGCAAAAAGTCAGATCCAAAATATCTCTTAAAATAACCTGAAAAATTGGAAATTCAGGATTTAAGTTCCTGGTTGTGATATCTCACTCACCTACCTAGAACAATTAAAAAAGAAAATCTTGAAGATCATGGGAGGATAGCCTTTAGTAACTAAATTGGCATTTTTGGTTGTTTAGAGAGTCAGGCAGTGGAAGGTTAAAAGTATACAGAAAGGGTGAGACATTTTTTTTTCTTTTTGGAAATAAACCTGAATAGCCATTTTTCAATGTCTAGATGAGACTTTTCTTATACTATCTCTTAGCCTTCAATAAAAGAGGCATAGAAACTAGAGACATTTGGTTTCTGCCAAGAGAGTAAGTGGGCATAGAAAGTATTTTCCTTCTACAAATCCATTTGAATCTATAAAAATGGACACATTCCTGAATCTAGAAATGAATGTAAAGACTGAGAAACTTTTAAGGAAAGCAGCCAGCAGTGTGAAGCGATTTGGAGGGCAGCCAGTCCAGTTGTGGAAAGACAGTATGAGGAGAGGTTTTCAATTCTTTTGCATATTTTTGATCTGTACCTTGTTTTAAGACTCTTCTTTACTTTCACAAAAATCTCCAGCAACAGCTTGATCTGAATAAGACCAAGTGTTTGCAAAAATTTCCGGGATAAGATGCTAATGTAACAATGTTGGCTGCCAGGAATCTTACTTGATGGTCCTAGTTTTCTTTAAAAGTTAGAGCTAGTACTTCTGGTTTTAAGGATACTGACATGTTGAAAATTTGTTCAGAAGATTTGTTGGCAGAATAGTTGCAGAAAAAAGGGATGAGGATAGGCTATTTTAGCAGCAGCCCCCAAAGCAGCACATCATGAGGATAGTGACATTACTGTTTTTCATAATGGCATGCGCAACCCCAAGCATGGTTTCTGTGTGTGTGTATGTGTGTGTGTTTGTGTGTGTGTGTCTGTGTGTGCATGCATGTGGGTGTGTGCTATACTCGGGGAAGTTTGAAGAAGTGTCCCTAGAGATGGAAAGAGGAAGCAACCTCAGGTCACAAAGAGGATACTGGTAGAATTTGGAGACTGACATTTGCTTAAGCCAAGGCAAGTGATTAGAGTTGGATGATATATTTTTGTGGACTCTAGGATCACGTGGCTCTCAATCTTACACTGGTAATTGTGAACCTGTAAAAGAACAAGAAAAGGTGATATTTAAAAGAAGACTGATCTTAATACAACTTGAGTTAATGCCATGTATTCCAATGTGAACTACTGGATGAGCTTAAAAATATAAATTGGAGTTGTTAGGATTTAAAGGAATCCAGGATGAAACATCAGCCCTGGTTCAAAGTCCTCCATCATATTTTGCATATTTTAAAACTATGCTTTATGATTGTGTATTTTAAAAATATGTATATAGATTTGCATTGCTATGGTCAAATATCTGAGGCAGGTTTGGTGAGTGTCACTCTTTGAAACATGATTTCATGACATGAATGGTAATAGTGGGGAGCTGGTATCGGAGCAAAGCAATCATATTTTAAACTTGAGTGAAGCGAGAGACTAAGAGATCAGGAACCCATGATCTTGCCAAACCAGGGTGTGGTGACGCATGCCTTTAATCCTAGCACTCGGCAGGCTGAGGTAGGAGGAGCGTTGTGAATTCTAGACTGGCTTGGGTTACAACATGAGTGCAAGGCTGGCCTGAGCTACATAGTGCAACCCTGCCTCAAAACACTAGGGCTGGAAGTCTGGCTAAGGGGCTTAAGTGCCTGTCTGGCAGGCATGAAGTTCTGAGTTCAATCCCTGGTGCCGCAAAAAAAAAAAAGAAAGAAAGAAATTTGCTGGGGATTTAGCTCAGTGGCTTAAGCGCCTGCCTGGCAGGTGCAAAGTTGTGAGTTCAATCTCTGGTACAAAAAAAAAAAAAAAAAAAAAAAAAAAAAAAAAAAAAAAAAAAAAAAAAAAAAAAAAAAAAAAAAAGAAAGAAAGAAACATAGCCATCTCTTAAAGTTTCCATCATATTTTAATGCTACTGTGTTGGGAACAAAATATTTAATGCATGAATTTTGGGGCAACACTATATTCAAACAATAACACATGGTAAATCCACAATTCCAAGAAACTTGCAATATAAGAATCAGTAATGCTCTTAATCATATTAAAGCTTCTCATAAATTGAAAACAAAGCTTTGTAAATAGGGAGAAGAGGGCTTGAAGAAAGGGGAGGGGAATGGTAAAAAAAGAGGAACTAAGATATATCATGTAAAGGTACAAATTTCCTATGATGAATGTAATCATTATGTATATCTAAACTGTACCAATAAGTTTAATTAAATAAAGCTTAACTATCACTTGATCTTGGATCCATGGGAAAGTGATTAGTGCTTAGCTGTGGGACAGATCATGTATGCTCAAAGATCAGCTTTATTATCATGCACTATTTTAATAAAAAGACATATTCATAAAGTCTAGTACATAGTAACTGTCAAATGTTTTCCTGATCACTGCTTATCGAATGAGTAAATATCCATTTATGTGATGTATGAATCACATATATGTGACTATATCCAAATTGTGCAAAACTGAAGTATTGAATTCATATGCTCACTATTGTTCAGTTGGCCTCAACTTAAGACTTAGCAGGATTAGTCTATTGAGGAGAATTAGGATAGATAAACAGAATTTTGGATTCTGTGTTTGATCATCTCACATAGAACTGACTTGATCTAGTATTCCATTGTGGGCTTTGGAATTCTTGATTAGTGAGCAGCTCGGCAAGTTACAGACAGTTATTTCTTTTATACTTACATATTAACCTATGATCCTATAATATAGAATTATAGAAATAATTATTGTCATTTGTGTCTCTTAGGTATATATTTTTAGCTAAAGTTCCTGTTGTACTCTATAATTTTCAATCACTACAAATTTTGTGTTTATATGTCCTTTTTAACCTTTGAACTTGGAACATCATGGTTTACTATATATACAGTGATGTTTATTACATGTTCCCTCTTTCTTGTAGATTGCAAGTAAATAATTGATTTTGCCAATTTAGCAAAATAAATAATTTAGAAATTCAGAATGAGGAAAATGCAAGAAATAATAATTATATTTGTCAAAACATATGTCAATAGTAATTAATAAAGTTCATAATTATTTAAGTACTTATACTCACTTTCAGATCATTTCAATGTACATGGGAGACAGACTGTTTTAGGTGTGGATGTGTCATGAATACCAAGAAATGGAGGATGGGAATCTATTCAGGGATTCTTTTTTTAATTTTGAATGTGTGTGTGTGTGAAAAAGGAAGATAAAGTTAGAAGCAAAAGGGAGAGGGAGAGAGGACCTATGTTAGTTTTATTAATTTAAACACTTGAAAAAATGTAGCTATGACTCACAATATTCCAAAAATAGTAAAGAAAGAGCAAGGAAACCAACCAGGTCTTCAATTCTGTCATAATTATGATGCAAAAATAAAATTCCATTTTATGAGGGAAATGTTCACTGATACTCAGCTGGAAATAATTTCTTCCTCTTCTGACTTCCCAGTGCCTCTCCTAAAGCTCTTAGGATCTCATATTGTAGTGACTTACAGATACCCGCCAAGGTCTATTGTTAGTATAAAATTATAAAATAATCGAGTACAGGATTTTTATCTGATTCTGCTTCAGTCTGGCTTATAGTAGACGTGCTTGGATTTTAGTCCATGCTATCCCAAGTCTAAGCCAAGCTCTGCCAGTTGCTAACTGCTTGAGCTACTGAAAATCATTAACTTTTCTTGTGATACAATTTCCTCATATATAAAGTGGTATTGATAGTATTTAGCTCACAGTATTTGAAAAAGTTGTCATGAAATAAGTTACATATGCCTCTAATGCTTGATAAAGTAAGTCAAAATGCCCACAGAATAGTTAAAAAGAGAACAATACTTCTCTTCTGAGCTTTAGAGATTTTGGGGCAGGGGACAAATTTCCATGCAGACTTCATAGCGGAAATCCAGAAAGGATTGTCCAGAGTGTGACAACATATTACAAGGTTTGAGAAATACCAGATTGGACTAGTTTGTCTCCTAGCCTGGACACACTAATGAAATTACAAAGTTTCAGATTACTCTGATTTGCATCCATTTCTAAGTGCTGGGCTGGACTTGCCTCTGTCCTGCTCTTCTCCTCCAAAGACGACTAAACTGTATGTACCCAGTTCTTGCTATTAAGAGTGAGCCCCACTTTTCCTCAGGAGAATGTACATTTGGTCTACTTAACATTATGTTTCTTTATTTTGAATTGATTATGCACCCTCCCAAAAATTGCTTTTATTTATGATTCCTTTTCTTATAACCTAAAGGAGCAGGAAAGTGATAAGTTGACAAATACAATCATGAACAACAGTCAAGTTCTCAGATTATAGTTTTTGTTATTTTATTTTGCATTATTTATTTGTTTAAGGTGTGATTTGTTTAAGGATACTTATTTTATTTTATTTTATTTCATTTTAAAGGGAATAAAACAAAACAGTAAAGTAGAACAAAACAAAACAAAACAATGAGGAAAATATTGGATTGTAAAACTAATACAGTAAGAAATCCCCAAGAGTTACTGTATTGCATATTAGTATTCCCTAAATAGTTGCTCAGACTACTAGCTTTAGGCTTGCAAAGTTAATCAAACAATACAAGCATTAAGTTGTTTCTTTACTTCAGTTGCTATCATCTTAGCCTGTGTTTTTCTGAATCAGCCGGTTGCTTATGGGGAGTGGGGGAAGCTCCAGCTCTTCTTCTATCCCAGCCTGCACACCAGTTGGTTCATGGGAGGGTGTGACTTGGCTTCTTGGTTCTCTCCCAGCCAACATAACTCTCTCAGGATACTTTTAGTGGATTCTTTAATGGCCATTCACATGTAACCTTATTTTCTCTTCAATACCTTTTAAATGAATGAGGAAATTTCCCAGGTTAAATATGAGGTTTTTACTGTCTTTAAATTGTTGCTAGGTTTTCAAAAAAGTATTTCAAATTTTCAATATGAAGTATTTTAGAAAAAGAAAAAGATAAAGAAAGAAGCAAAAAAATAAAATATTGTCTATTAAAAATATTTTATAAAATTAGTACACATAATTAAAGTCTTGGAGTTTCTTTATAAGAAAATTATGTACAAGTCTTCTATTGAACAAAAGCCTCTTGACATTTTAGTACACTTTTCCAAACCTTTTGTTCCATTCTTAATTTTTCTTGTTTTTTATTTATTTGGATTTACCATTGTAGTTGAAAGAGTGGTAAGGCAATAATTATTATAAGGCCATTCACATTATTGCTACACTGATTCACACTCCGTCTCTCATTCTTTCACCCTTTCTATCATTTGCTTATTACCTTCTAGGGTCTGGGGCTTTATTAGTATATTAGAAAAGGAAAAATTGCTTTGATATTAATTAGCTTACATTTGAATGTTGGTTCCACTAATGGTAAAACTAATGGAAATTTTCTTTTCAAATTTGTCTCAATATTCTCATCTCTGCCATGAGAATCATACCTCCCCTACTTGTAGGGTTCTGTGAAAATGGACATAGTAATAGATGTAAATTGCATGCTGATAGTTTTTAGTACTATAAATAGAAACTTTTGCATTAAAGATGATACAATAATTATTTCATATTTCTATGTAATTTCTGTAACTGGCATTTTTTTTGGCTTGATAGCTCTTTATAACGCACACACAACACTATGACAAACTCACTTCCATTGTGTCTGACATGCTATTTCCGCTACTGTCGTACAGATAATCCTGTCATTAATGTTTTGAGGAGAGTTTTGCTTTTGTTTTACATAATATTCATATCTCTTCAATCTACTGATTTTCTTTAGAAAAAACATTTGAAATAGTATTTCTGGGTATAGTTGTGAATCTTAGTATGATTTTTTTACATACAACAGAAACCTATTTAATTAAAAATATATTTTCAAAGAAAAATGTTTTTGATTCCTCTTGGTATCATTTCCTTCCCTTGACTTCAACCTGCCTTCCCCTTCTAATTTACAAAGATTTGTTTCCTTTCCATCCTTCTTTTATCATTTTTTACTTTTCCCTTCCTTCCTTTCCCCATCTCCTCTACCTCATCCCCCTTTCTTTTTGAGCAATTTTTTTTTTCCTATTTCACAGTATCTATTACACATTTTGGTTCTTATTTACACTTTCAGGATCTCACACCAGAGAGGCAATGTACTACTTACACATGTGTGTCCAATTTATTTCACTGAAGTGTATGACTCAAGATTTGTTTATTTAGCTATAAATATGTCTAGTTTATCCTCCTCTGTGACTGAGTAATGTTCCATTGTATAAAAAAATTAAAAAAAATTTTTTAAAGAGAAAAATCAAGAAGAAAATAAGAACAGCAGCAAAAACAAAATGACAACAATAACAACAACAACAATAAAAAACAATGGCAAGAAGGATTTTGAAATAAGGTGATAATACCCATTCTTTCTGGGGTGAAATAGAATCTCAGCATTGTATTGATTTGCATTTCTTGAATGACCAGTGACATTGAACGTTTTTCCATATATTTATTGGTTATTTCTACTTCTTCATCTGAGAAGAGTGAATTCATCTCAGATGCAGATTTTTGAATTGGGTCTTTAAATTTGGGGAGGTCTGCTCTTTTCAATTCTGTACATTTTCTAGATTTTAATCATTTGACTGAGAAACAACTGGCTAAAACTTTTTCTTACTCTGTGGGTTGTCTTTTCACTTCTTTGGTGATTTCTTTTGCTTTATGAAAGCTTTTTAGTAAAACAAGAACCTAGTTGTCCATTTTTTGTAGTACTTGCTATAGAATCAGTGTTTTGTTAATGAAATTTGTGCCAACTTCTATGTTTTCAAGAATTGTATGTATTCTCTCCTTCAGCAGATTTAGTGTTTCTATTCTAATATTCAGTTAGTGAACCATTTGGATTTTAGTTTAGTGCATGATGATAGACATGGGTCTAGTTTTAATCTTCAGCATGTGGAAAGCCAATATTTCCAGCACCATTTATTAGTCTATCTTTCTTCCAGTGAATGTGTTTGGGCCTTTTGTCAAAGATAAGGTGGCTGAGTGTGTTTGGATTTGTTTCTGCATCTTCTAATATGTTTCAGTTATCTTTTCAGATATGTTTTTGACAGTACCATGCTTTTTTTTAAAAATCACAGTAGCTCTGTATTATAAAGTCAACTAAGGGATTGTGGCGATCTGCCTTGCCTCTATTGCAAAGAATTGCTTTTGCTACTTTAGGTCTCTTCTGTTCTCAAATAAATTTTAGGAATATTTTCTCTAATTTTGTGAAGTATTCTAGTTGTATTTTACTTGGGATTGCATTAAATCTGTGTAACAATTTTGGGAGTATGGTCATTTTTGCTATGTTAGGTCTTCCTATCCATGAGCAAGAGCTATCTTTGGCTAATGAGCCCAAAGCTATATTGAATAGGAGTATTGATAGTGGACTTCCTTATCTCATTCCTAGTTTTAGAATGAAAGGTTTCAGTTTTTGCCCATTTAGTATGATGTCAACTGTTGGTTTGTCACTAATATCTTTTTTCAGATTGAGGTAAAGACCAACAGTTCCTATTTTCTGTAGAGTTTTTATCATGAATCAGTTTTGTACTTTATCAAAAGCTTTTTCTGCATCTACTGAGATGATCATGTGATTTTTGTCTTTGCTGATTAGTGTATTACATTTATTGATTTCCATGTGTTGAACCATCCTTGCATCCCTGGGAAGAATCCTATTTGGTCATGGTGTATAATCTCATTGATTATTTGCTGTTATCTATTTGTCATATCTTATTGAGGAGTTTTTGGCCTATGTTTATTAGGGAGATTGGCCTGTAGTTCTCTTTTTTGGTTGGGTGCTTCTCTGGTTTTGGTATCAGGGTAATACTTGCTTCCAGAAATGAATTTGGGTGTATTGTTTCCCTTTCATTTTCATTAAAGAGTTCAAGGAGTAATGACATTGGATCTTCTCTAAATTTCCTGTATAATTCAGCAACGAATACATGAGGTTTAGACTCTTTTATGTTGGTGAGTTTTAATTACATTTTTTTATTTCATTGATTGAGATAGTTATTTAGAAATTTTATAGCTTTAATTCAACTTTGATAATTCATAGGTGTCTAGAAATATGTCCTTTCTTTTGTGTTTTCATCTTTAGAGTAAAGGTTTTTGTAGTAGATTTTGATTGCCTGGATTCTGTAGGACCCATTGTGATTTCACCCTTTTCATTCCTAATTGCATAGATTTGATTCTTCCCTGTTTTTTAAGGTTGTTAAAGGTTTGTCAATTTTATTTAATTTTCCAAAGGATCAACGCTTTGACCCATTGATTCTTTGTACTATTTTCTTATTCTTAGTTGCATTAAATTCTGCTCTGATCTTTATAATTTTCTCCCTTGTATGAGTTTTGGACTTGACTTGGTCTTCTTTTCTAGGAGGTTGGGGTTCAACTTTAGGCTATTTGTGTTCATTCTGCTTTCCTGATATGAGAATTCACCACTGTAACTTTTCCTCTTAGGACTGCTTTCATCGTGTCCCATAAGTTGCAGTATGTTTTATTGGCATTATCACTCAATTGTAGATACTATTTAATTTCTTTTTAAATTTCATCTGTGCCTCATTCATCGTTTAGTAGGGTGTTACTTAATTTCCATGCATTTATAGTTGTTTTGTGATTTTTTGGCCATTGTTTTCCAATTTCATTGCACTACAGTCAAGTAATATATATAAGATAATTACAATTTGCTTGCATTTACTTAAGTATTTTCTATGGACTAGTATGGGGCCTGTTTTGGAGAACATCTCCTGTGCAGCTGAGAAAAATATGCATTCTGATGTGGAGTGGAACACTCTGCAGATATCTACTAAGACCATTTGTTCAGAGGTTTGGTTCAGTTCTGATATTTCTTCGTTAACTTTTTTGTCTAGCTGATCTATTTGTGAGAGTATGGTATTATGGTCCTCCATTACAAATGTGCTATTGATTATTTGATTTTTCATGTCTATTAATGTTTGTTCTATATAGTTGGGTGTGCTTATATTTGGTTCATACATACTTGTGATTGTTATCACTTTTTCTTGGAGTTTTCCTTCACAAGTGTGTAATGACCTTCTTTATCTCTTTTGATGAGTTCACTTTTTAAAGTTCACTTTATCTGCAAATAGAATAGCTAGCCCTACATTTTACAGGTTCCTATTACATGAAGTAATGTTTTTCCATCCTTTGACTTTCAGTCCATGAATTTCTTTTTAGTTAGTGTTTCTTGTAAGCAGCATTATTCCTGGCTCTTTTTTCTTGAACCATTTTGCCAGTCTGATTCTTTTGATTTGTGAATTGAGACCATATATGTTGATGGTTATAACTGATATGTATTGGCTTATTGTTGCTATATTATTTTCCTTCTGTTGGTTCCTTGTCTTTCCCCTCTGAATAACAGATTTCTCTACCTGGCATCTTCTTTGTATTTGGTGTTCTTGGAAGTATGGTCTTCCTTATAACTTTCTAGAACACCTTTCAGAACATTTTGTAGAACTGGCTTGGCTGTCATGAATTTCTTCAGTTGTTCTTTGTCATGGAAGTATACTATTTCTCCAATGATTTTTAAAGGTAATTTTTCAGGCTACATGAATCTGGGTTAGAGGATGTTTTCTTTCAGCTCCTGAAATACTGCACTTCAAGTTTTTTTTGACTTAAGTATTTGTGCTGAGAAATCTGCTATCATTCTGATGGGCTTTCCTTTATAGGTTATCTGTTTCATTTCTGTAACTGCTTTCAATATTCTATTCTTGTGCTGAATTTCTGGGATCTTAATTATTATATGTCTTGGGGTAGATTTATTTTGGTTATGGCTAATAGCAGTTCTATATTCCACACTTATTTGTATGTCAAATCCTTTTTATATGTTTTCTGGCATTATTCCTGTGAGCAAGATTTTTTACCCCATTTATGTTGTCTCTGCCTTTCTCATTGACTCTGATCAATCTTATGTTGTTCTTCTTTGTAAGTGTACCACTTGGATTAATTTTTCATGGTCCCTTGGTATTTTTAGAATATTTTTCTTTTTGTAGTCATTAGCCATAATCATGTCTTCTAGATCTTATATTCTGTCCTTGTCTTCATTAAATTGATTGGGTATATTTTCAGTTGAGTTTTTAATCCCCTGGATATCACTTGAACCTTTTTCATGGAATATATTTCTTTTCTCTGTTGGGCTCTCGTAGTTTCCATCATTTTCCTACAGTCCTGTTTTTAAATCTGTATCTGCTCTAGATTCATTGAGCAAGTCCTTCATTTTGATTGCCATTTATTTTATTTACCTGAGCAGTTATTTTCTCTATAGCTTCATTAATTTTTTGTTTTTACTTCTACTGCTATCATTTCAGAAAACTCAGGTAGTTGGCTTCTGATTTCCTCTACCCAGTTGTCCATTGGACTTGTCCCAGAAGGGCTGCAGATCTGGGATTGAATTTTGCTTCTGTAATGTCATTTTCCATTTGTTAAATTTTATTTTGTTTTCTGTGCTATTTGTAAATTTTTTGTAGTACATAGCTTTATCATTAGTATCAAAGCTTCCCTACAAAATGTCTTTCCTAGAGATGTCTTCTAGGTATAGGTTATTATTGGTTTTTATGCCTGTCACAAGATCTGAGCTTCCCAATTTATTAAGGATGAGATATTGCTTTCTATTTGACTTAGCACCCAGTCCTTTTGTACTGAACTATAGTGATGTCTATGACCCCAGAAAATCACAATGCTGTTATACAAAGGAAAACAGCTGGTTACAACAGATATGACACCCTGGCTAAAGTAGTTCAGTTGTCAAAAACACTGGCATTAATCACAGCCTAGAAACTGACAAACTATGGTAGCTATTAATTTGGTACCCTTAACCAGTGAGCAAGATCTACAGTTATATTAAAAAATCCAAGATAAACCAGAGACTTGTATGCAAAGAGTATTCCCTTAGTAGAGTGATTTTACCCTGTGGGGAATGTGACAAGGGGAAAGACAGAGAGATAAGTGAAAAGGAATATGGTAGAAGCAAGCCTGGAGTTCAAAAGGCATTCACATCAGCTCTGAGAAACTGGAGAAGATGGTAGGTGTATTGGTTAGTTTTCTCTCATTCTTGTGACAAAATTCCTGATACCCAAAATGAAGCAAGGAAAGGTTTATTTATTTTACAGTTTTTGGAGGTTTCAGTCCATGCTCAGCTGGCTCCAAGGCAGGGTGGCGTGGCTGAGGGGCAGCCATTCATGGTGACTACAAGTAACAAGAGCAAAAGAGCAAACAGAGGGAAAGCACACCTTCCTCCCTCCCTTACATTGTATGCAGGCTCTGCCCTGAGCAGGTTCAGCACTCACACTGCCAATCCCAGCACTAGATAATGAACCAATCACAAACACTAGATTCAGCTGCCTCCATGGCTGCATGAGGGTTGGAGGGGGGCATCCAAATACAAACCTGTAAGAGTAGGAAAGAAAGAGTGAAGGAGAGAGCAAAAGATTATCAAAGGGAAGCAGAAAGATGAGACAACACTCATATCAAAACATCATAAAATCAAGAGAGATAGTTGAAGAATGAGAGAAAGAAGACAAATAGAACAAAAAATTAAGGTCTAAACCTAAACCATCACCACAAAAAAATAATAAATAAATAAATAAATAATTACAGAATCAAAGAACAAAACAGATAAATAAAGAAGAAAAAAATTCCTCTGGTGTCCAGTGATCTGTGGTAGTATGGAAATCAGAGTCAAAAACTTCTGGATTTTTTTGCCAAGTCTACAGCAGGATTAGTGCTGGATATGGGACGGATCTTAGCCTCTGCATGTGGGGGCTATGCCCAGACATGAGCCAGTGGCTTTTTGAATGGCCCCTTACATCTCGCTGCCACCATCCAAGGCTGCTTGCACTGCTGGTCACAGGACGGGGAGTGATAGTTTCCTAATCCTTGTCCCCACTGTCCCAGAGTGTTTGCACTGCTCTTCACAAATTAGAGGGTATATTGACTTCCTGACCCAAGGGTGCTTGTGCTGCTGGTCCCGGGGAGGGGACCATAAATTTCTGAATGCATCTTGCACCTGTTCCCCATGGTTGCTTGGTCCTTGGTTGCTGCATGCTCATATTCACAGTTCAAGTCCCTCTCTCAACCTGGTAGGGCTGATAGGGCAGGAGGCATCATGCTGTTCCACTAGCTATCCTCAACATCGCTGCTTGTCTCTAACCTTGTTGTCAGTAAAGAATCCAGTTAACTGCTATGGCACATGACAAAGAAAGAAAGAAGAAGAAGAAAAAAACTGGTGGCTTGTCAGAGAAGGAGCTTTCACTCAGCCCTGTGTGTGCCAGCACAGTGTGTTGACAGACTGTAGTGTCCTCTGTTCACAAGAAATCAAAAGAGTCAAGGGACCTTGTATTCTAGACCTATCCTCATGGATTGAGTTTTGTTGGAGACCACTACGTAGTGGCTCTGAGCAGGATTTAAAATTTACTAATTGACTTTTTATTTATCTGTGAGCCTGTCCTAGGCCTAGGCCCCTTGCCTGATGATGGGAGCTGATTCATAGTAAATGAACCTCTATGAATCACTGGTTCTGACTGAGGCCTGTAGTGGCCGATGAGGTCAGAGATTTCTCAAAGGGAAAGGTAAAGAAGGTCGCAGCTGAGGACATCTTGGCTCCATAATCAATTATACTAATAAAGACTGCCTTGCAGGCATCTTACTCTGCAGGCATCTCAGTCCCACCACAAAGACCATTTTGGAGATAAGATAGTTCTCCTTTTCTGGCATTTTTTCCTACTTGGAGATGTCCTTGAAGTGACTCCCAAGTCCTGCTCAGTTCCAGCACCTCCCTCAGTATCCCCTCTGTCTACAATGATAATAAATACAGGTGATCCAGAGAAGCTCTTTGCCTCAGCCCTCAGCTACAGAGTCAAGAGCTCTGCAGCGGCTTTGACCCTCTTGGAGCCCTAAAGCCATACCATTTATTTCATTTATCTAGGCCTTTGCTCTACACTCATTTGGGAGGTTGGGGATCTAGGTCAGGTCTCTGATAGAGTTTGCCACACATCTGCAGTCTCTCTCTCTCTCTCTCTCTTTTTCTTTTTTTTTGATGTGAGCTTGCCATCAATGTTGCTTCCTGCTCTGCCAGTAGGTGGGAAACTCATGTGCAGCCAGGTGGGCTGGATAATTTTTTATGCCTGTTTTGTTTGAGCCATGGGTCTCTTATTTCAGACTGATTTTAGCATCAGAATGTATGTCCTTCCCTTTCTTCCAAATACCTTTGCTTTTAGTTGACACTTCCTCCATTCAGCTATGCTGTATCCCCTATTGGTAGGTTTTTCACTAACTCAATTAACTAATATTTATTGAAACCCCAATATGTGTCAGAAACTCTTCTAGATTGCTTAGCAAAGAAAGGATTTTATTTTGGGAAGATATAGTAAAGGACAAGACAGAACAGTGAAAAATATATAAATAACATACTAGAAACATATGTTTTGAGCTATTATTAAAACATGAGAAAGAAGAGCAGAATAAAGACGTTTGGGAATGCTTGGGGAGGGTTAAATTGCAATTGTAATGTAATCACTGTAGCTGTCACTGAAAAAAATAGGTCACAGTCTCTCCCATTTGTGCAGGCTTATACCTTTGCTGTTCAAGAGTTGGACTTTGTCTTTTATTTTTGTATTCATTTTAGTAGCACCTGTTTGCAGTACATAATGGTATCTTAATTCTTTTTAAAATCTCTTTCCCCTCTCTTCTCTCCTTAATCCATCTCTTGGGCTCCTTCACATTTGCAAAAGATTATCTTCTTATTTCTTAGTATCTATCTTCTACTTTGGCTTTTATTTATGTTCACATTTCTTGTATAAGAGAAATCATGAAACACTTAAGCTTGTGTGTCTGACTTATTTTACTTATCACTATGGTCTCAATGTGCATCTATTTTCCTACAAATGACTCTAATTTTCCTCATACATGGTGGAGTAGTACTCCATTATGCAAAAACACCACATTTTATTTATTCATTTATCTTTGATGGACATATAGGCTACTTGCAGTGTTTACCTATTATGAGTTGCTCATCTATAAACATGAATAGGTATGTATCACTTTTAACATGGTATCCCTGAGTTTTGGGGGAAGATACCTAGAAGGGGAATAACTGGGTCAAGTGGAATTTCTAGTTTTAGTTTTTTGAGGAATAGCCTTACTGATTGTACTGATTATAACCATAGTGATAGTACTAGTTTACATTCTCACCAACAATGTAGAACAGTTCTTTTTTCCTCCATGCTCTTATGGTCATTTATTATCATTTGATTTTGTGATGATAGTTATTCTTTCTGGAGTATGATAAAATATCAGTGTTTTATTTAAATTAAATTACTCTAATGATCAGTGACATTGAACATGTCTAATATATTTATTGTCCATCTGTATTCTCTAAGAAGTGTCTATTCATGTCAGATGCCCATTTTTTAATGTGTATTAATTTGAGGGAGGTCTATTTTTTGAGTCTTTATACATTTCAGATATTAGGTCTTTGTCTAAGGAATAGTTGGTCAAGTTTTTTCTCATTCTGTAAGTTGTCTCTTTACTCTGTTTATTTTCTTTGTATGCAGAAGTTTTGCAATTTTATGTAATCCCAATTGTTGATTTATGATGCTATTTCTTATACAATTGAGATTCTGTTTAGAAAGTTCTCAACTATACCTGTAACATTCAGTTCTCTGAATGTGGGTGTAGTCAAATGATTTGCTTTTGTACCAGCCATTAAAAAATGTGTAAACAAAGAAAAGACGTAAAACATACTTGTGCACTGGGATTTGTCTTCATTCATTGGTCAGGAACCCTTTGCCAAAATGACAAGAAATCTCATTTTGCTTACTAGAAGATAAGAGCTCAATTAGAGATAAATCTTTCAGCTTTGGCAGTTAAGGTTCCATTCAGCTGATGTCACTTTAGACCATCTAGCTCCAGGTGAGGTGGCACTGGAAAGAAGAGCAACCTGGCCAATCCACATATTAATTATCAGTCATAAACTGCAATTGCTTTAAAGCACTGTAATTTGTGGTTAGTAGTAGCCAAGTGGCTTGATGGAAGTTGGAGAGTGAGTCTTATAGATGGCTGGAAGAAGAGTTTGGAAAGTCACCGTGGGGAGAAGGTGGATAAGCAAAAGGAGAGTAGGAAACACACAGATAAGAGGGACAACCCAGAGTATGTATGTCCTTGTCAGTGATTTAGTTTTTATTCTCAGTGAAATAAAGAATTTTACTTTCGAATTCCAATTACCTATTCAGTAGCCCTACACTTTTTCCCTTGACTGACCCTTCCTTTCCTCAGAACTCTGGAAATATACGTTGATTCCAGTCACAGCATAGAGCTTTACTCTGCTCTTCTCTCAGACTGGCAGTAGCCATGATATGCCTCATAATTTAGACTTCCAGCTATGGCCTAGTTATCTGTCAGTTTCTTCAACTTACAGGTGAAGTATAATAGGCTTTACTAGCCACCTATGTGAAATCTTTCTTTTTCTCAGTCTCCCTGTCTGTTTGTGTTTCTCTCTGTGTCTGTGTTTGTGTCTCTCTCTGTCTTTGTCTCTCTAAGTAAAGAGATAAAATGTTCCCTATCACTCATCATCTCTATATGTAGAGCCTGAAATCCACCACCCAACACCGCATTTAATATCATTCCTGAAATTGCCAGTTATTTTCTTTTCCTTGCCAGTCTTCAGTTAGACTGTAGATAGTTGGTCATCTAAGAACACAAAATTATTTTTAAACTTTACATTCAGAAGTCGTAAAAGGTTTACCTTACATCTGAGTGTAGAACGTGATAATTGTTAGTTTATCATTGGTCTATTAGTAACACCTGAAATTACAACTAAACTAAGTGTTTCTAAACATGCTTCTAGGAAAAGTTTCTGATGTGGAAATCTAATTTTCCACAAACAAAGTAGAAGAATGACAGTATTTTTAAATTCCTGTTCTCACAATTATTTAATTTAGATTCCTCTCTCACAACCTGCCTATAATTTTCCTGTAAAATACATTATAATTATTCTTTATTGAATAGTTAGTGGTAATTTTATGCATCTAGCTATTTATTTTTAAGTTGGTACAAATGTAAAAAAATGGAAACATATCATTGTAGACTGTATTAGATTCTAAGAATAAGAAGGATAAAATCGTAATTCCTGACTGTAGGGAGTTTGTGACTGAGTGGTTAGAAATTCAAAAAGTAATTTTACAGAGGTGTGTAAAAGATGGTTAGTGAAAGTATTCACTCAGATGTCTTCAAGTGGAAATAAAAGAAAAATAAATTTAAAGCTTGCTAGAAGGAGGTCTAGAAGTTGGGTAGCTTTAAGGTTAATTTAATTCACGTTTTATTTTTCCTATCCTCTTCTATTTTGTGACTCTGTTCTAACTTCAGCTTGATAGTGAGATGTTATATTAGTTCTGGAGTTTACTTCCTTGCTAACACTGTTCAGAAAAGGAAAAACTGTCGGTTACAAAAGCATTCATAGAAGAAGTCCCAGGAAATCTTCCTTAATATTTTGTTGCTATAAATTGTCATATTCCTTTAGAGAACCCAAAAGATTATCCCTAGATCCCTCAAGACAGAAGTGGTTAAGTTCTCTGAGTAATTAGATTTGTGGGTAAAGTTGATTGCTTGAGTCATTTCTGGGTTCTAGTAGCAGGAAGAAAAGTTTGAATGAAAGTTTGGTTGGTAAGAATGTCCACTAATGTAGATGCCAAAGAGAGTAACAGAAGAGAATTATATGCAATCTATGGGTTGCAAGAGTAATCAGAAAAATGAATCTTTAAACATAGTTTGAAATTCTAAGTAGGTGTTAGCCAAGAAAGCTAAAATGGAAAGAATGATAAAATCATTGCAAGGGAAGTAGACATAGTGGATCACAGGGCTTTGTGGGAAATGCAAATAAATTGCCTTGACTGGAGTCCAGATACTTACAATATGGTTTGAAGAGATTTGATAGCTTTTGCTTTCATGTAAAGAGGTTAAGAAATATCTAGAATACTGAACTCTAGCTATAATAGCATGTCATAAGAGATTGCCTGAATAATTGAATACCAGGAGAGCTTCACAAAAATACACTTGTGTTTATTGGCTTATAAGGAAAATTTGGTATACATTATCATGTAGAGCTAGAAGATTTTCTTTTGCACTGCTTCTTTAAGAAATATAATTTATGTGAGCATAAAGAGTCTGTAGTTTGGTCTTGAAGAAATACAATGTAGAAGAGCTTAAGAATTCTAGAGCCAGACTAGCGAATTTGACTCAAAATCCTGGTACTTGTCCACTTAATGACTTTACAGTTTATGTAACTTCTCTGTTACTCAGTTTATTTTCCATGAAATAGGCATAATATAGTATCCACTTCAAATTGTTTAATATGCAAAATGTGCTACCATATATTAACTTCTTAGGAGAGACCCTGGTAAATTCACAAGCACCATGAAGCACTACATAACTATTGACTTGTGTGATTATTGTTCTCTGTAGGCTCCCAGTAAAACTGAAGATTCGAATACTAATAAAAGGCAAAACAGCCTCTGATGTGCTTTTCATTTAACATACAACTATTAAGACAGGAGCAAGGTAGGGAAGGAAGAACAAATTTCATCCCATGCCTTAAAGCAGACATCTCAGATCTCCTTCTTGAAACTGTCTGTATTTTGGCTTTCTGAGGTGCAGCATGGTGGGGACACATGGTTATGGGTTTAAGTGAGCAGAGTTGAGTACAACAGCTGCTTCCTCTGAAAGGGGGAAGGGCTGTGAGCTTTTTTTTATTGTATCAGCTGTGAATATGAGTAGGATTCTGAAACAGCAGACACTAGAATGACAGACGGGAAAAGAGTTTGCAGAGACAGGAAGAGGATTCAATGAAATATCCTCTTTGGTACTGTCACTAAGAAAGGCAAAGATGGAGAGAAACTTTGAGTCGCCTTGTCATCACTTGCTGTCACTTATTTCCAGAGTGCATGCTACGATCTCGCTGCTTGACCATGTGTATATAATCCTTTTTACGTCTGTTTTAGGTAACATGTCAAGTTCGTGGTATTGCATAGCTGTTTTTACCCTGTGAGTTGTTTCTCTCCATTTGTTCTTACCTTCCAGTTTGAAAGAATCAGATATACATTTAACCTTTGTAATGCAATGATTTGTGTCTCCTAAATGGATATGTTCAAATTCTGACCCTTAGTACCTGCAGATGTACCCTGATGTAGATGTAAGATCTTTACAGGTGTATGCAAGTTAAGAAAGGTCATATTAGATTAGGGTCCTAAATTCAGTGACGAATATCTATATAAATAGAGGATATAGAAACACTTCAAGGTAGAAGTCCTTGCCATGATGGAGGCAGAGATTGGAGTTACATAGCTATAAAGCAAGGAACATTGAGGATTGCTAAGTATTGTGGGCAACAAGAAGAGCTAGGGAAATTCAAGTTAGAAGTCTTTTTAGAGTCTTTATATGGTGCAAGACCCTGTATACACCTTGATTTTAGATCTCTAGACTGCATAACTATGAAAGAATAAATTTCTATTGTTTAAGCCCACAACTTCGTGGCAGTTTGTTACTGTATTCCTAGGGAATTAATAAACATGAACTAAAATATTTAAAAGTCTAGAATATAGGATATAGTATATATTAGGAACTTGGGGCATAAAAAACTTTTCTATGTCATTCTTCTGTGGCTGTTACAACAGCTAGTATCAAAATTATCATCAGAGAGAAAAAATGTAATTGTGCAACAAATTTGGAATTTCAAATAAAGAAGTGAACCTTGTGAGGGAGAACTTTTTTTATTCCCAGTATATCTTGCAGCTAGCACATATCATTGTTTTATTGTTATGTTTTCTTAAATTTAAAAACAATTCTATTACTGTTTCTTTCACTGGATCAGACTTGTTCTTCTTGGATGAAAATCATAATGATAGCCAGATCTTCCTAGGATGCCTTTATCAACTTTGGTTCTGTTTCATTTTGTTCAGGCTTAATGAGGCAAATAAAGATTTATCAGTCCCCTAGACACTTTTATATCCTTAGCAGAGGAATTTGAATGTAATGGTTGCTGATGAAGAATGACAGAGCGCTTTAGTCAGTGTACATAAAATTGTTGTTTATTCAGCTCATAGGAAATACATTTTAAATTTTGATTTCAAGTTTCTTCTTTCCTCTCCTTGTGAAATTTTGCTTTGGAAATCTTCTAATGGACAAAGTACTTTCTCAAATTGGTTAGACACGCCATTGCTTCTGTGACTAAATTAGCTTCCAAGATGGGCGGCCTGGTGCTCACACTGTCAGCACCACCATGATCTGCTGGCCAGTTGCCAGTTGTTAATAGTGTCCAGGGAGATATCAGCTTCCTAACTGTTTTTCTCCCTCTTCACAATCTAATTATTTGGAGACCTTCAAGCTTTCCAGAAATATCTGCAATTAGTCAGATGGTGTCTAGGGTTTTGTTTAAAATTACAATAGAAAATTTATCAAAACCATTTGGTCTAATCTCTCTCATCATCTTCCCAGTGAACTTTTCTTCTTTTCTCTGGAGAGTTAGAAATGAAGCCTCATAATTATTACATAATTATAGAGAATAAAAGCAGTTATAATGTTTGAAACTATTATTTTACCATTAAGAAAAAAATATATGTGTAAAAAGAAGTCATTGTTATAGTTATAAAGATGATTTTCCCTAGAATCTCAATCAATGAACAGCTATCAGATTTAAAACCTCCTTTTACAGATGGTGGTTAGAGCCCTGCTTTAGTAAACTTGGGTCATTAGTTAATTCTTCACTAACTATTCTCAACTAACTTCTAGTATTTAAGAATAATAGCTAGTGAAAAACAATTGTTCAATAAACATTGTTGCCTATGTTAAAAGATAAGTTAATGATATGGAGGAATTTAGAATAAACACATTACATTTCATTATAATAAATTTCTTTTTCCAAGTACTTTTGCATCACTTATGTCTATGTAGCAAATACTTGGTTAACCAAAGTTAAAAAGAGAAAACACTATATACTTACAATATGCATTTTTGTGGCTTAATAATTGTGTTCTTTATCAGGTTATAAGCTCTCCGAATTCAAATATGCATCAGTGGCTTGGACTTTTCAAACATATGTACATATTTCATTAAGGATTTTCTTTAATTCAGTGTTAGATATAAAATTGAAAGTCACTTAATCTGCCATCCCCAATTTTATTTACATTCTCAGTTTAGAATCAGCTACTTCATGAGTTTTATATAAACTCTTCCAGTTACATATGTGAATATATGCATCAATGACAAAACGCATTGTCTTCCTAAAACTTTTTGAGACTTACAGAGATGCCAAGAAGTTATATATACTATCCGACAACTTGCTTTTTCTATCAACAACTTGCTTTTTCTACTAAGTATCGTGGCTTTCAAGGTCTATTCTCAAAAATATACTCTGTTTTATAAAATATGTGTTGCAGTTCTCTAATGCAAGAAAAGCAACATTTTGTAGTTGTTAAAAGTATATAGATTTTGAAAAAAAAAGTATATAGATTTTGGAGACACACACCATCTGAGTTGGTACCTTGTCTCTGTGGGAATTTGGGGAAGTCCCTTAAATTCTGAATCTCAGTTTCAACATCAGTAAGAGGGAAGCTATGATCGCACTTTTATAACTGAGATACTGTGACAATAAAATAAGCTATAAATACATTAGAATAGAGTCCTTGCACAGGGGAAACAATATATCTATTTATAAAATGGAGGAGAGCAAGTAATAAACACTTTGTTTTCATTTTTTTAACCTTGCTAATAAAGTTCTGAAGACCATATCATATGTATCTGTGTTCCTATGTGGAAGCGCTCTACAATAGCATGTTAAACACAGAATTTTAGACAAAATTTATGCATTTCTGAATAACCCTGAATTGTTCTTCATATTAATTTTACTCCTTTGTTTTCCTACCAGTGTTTGAGAATTTTCATTTTCTCTTTATTCTTGCCTGACCGAAAGTTATCAAACTTCTCAAATTTTGTCACCCTGATTTTGACAAAACTGGGCTCTTTTTGTCATTACTTTATTTCTTTGATTACAAATAAGGATAAACATTTTTATAACTATTCTTTGGACACTCTGTTTTCCTCTTTTGAGGATGGTGAACTATGCTTTGGGTAACATAGTGATCCAGTTTTATTTTTCATTATAGGAAACAATCCTTATTTCCAAATAAAAATATCTTGAATCAATTCCATTGTATAATAATGCTGCAAACATTTTAATTTCCATAAATACACAGATTCACAAATCTTCATTACACCTCACTATTTTCTTCTTTTCATTTATTTTCTTATCAATGCCATGTTCTCATTCTATTCACTCACCTTCCAATGATAGTTTCATAATAGTCTTGAAAACTGTTGGTGTTTTGTCTTTCTTTGGTATTTGCATATCTTTCTTGGCAATACCATATTTTTGGCTCTCCTACATGGATTTAAAGATCAGTGAGAAGCCAATATGAAAATCGTCTAAAGCAACATTTAATAGCTGCATTAATTTTTAGAAGAATTTATATTTATTGTTCACATTGTATTTATTTCCATTTAGTTATTCCTTGATGTCCTTTAAGAGTGTTTTGTAAGTTTCTTTTCTTTTTTCTTTTTTTTTTTGATACCAGGGATTGAACTCAGGACCTTGTGCCTGCTAGGCAGGTGCTTACACCACTGAGCTAAACCCCCACCAGTGTTTTATAAGTTTCTACTGATGAATAAAATGGAAAGGTGTGTGACCACATGTTGCAAAATGAAAAGAACTATGCATACTTAAGACACTCTCTTTTTTAAAGAACTGTGTACAGTTGCAATATACAAGAAAAAACATCAATCTTATATTATTTAATTGGATTGACATTTGTCCTAGTGAAACTATCAGTTCTTTGCCTATATAGAAAAGTACTTTAATTTGAATTTTATTTGTTTTTTTTCTTGCTCAGATAATAAAATAAAATGTATAAGTAGGAAATTCTACTAGAATGAGCATTTGGAAAGGTGGTAAATGGGAAATAAAGCACTTTAAAAATTATATTTCCCCAAACTGAGAATAAATCACAAACGGTTTGAGGGACGTGATCCAAATTAAATGGTCAAATAAATGCTAACTATACTTGTGTTTACTTTCCTCTCTCATGTCTTCAGCTATCATTTACCTTCCCTGATATTTAAGATTTGTGAAGAATATTTGAGAAATTTTGAAAGACAGAGGTAATTTAAATATACCACTCTTGTCTTAATTGGAAGTCATCACCTAGGTAAGTGACATTAGGACAGTAAAAAAATAACCTATCTTCTAAAGATGCATATTATAGGTGACAGGAACTATTACATTTTTTGGTCCTTATCTAATGAGACTGCTCATGTATTCAACAATTACCTTATACAGGAAACAGAGTAACTCATACAGAAGTTATAGATATTAAACGTTTTTTCAAATCTATACAATTTCCTGATAATAATCTCCACTAAATTAGAATAGCTGACAGTCTATTACTAGCTGAGAAACTATAATAAAGTGATTTATTGTGCTTTGGAAACTGAGCCTATGGTTAGAATTTCAAGTTTATCTTCTTACTATGTATTTTATTAGAATATTTTGAGAACTAAATTATTATATCCATATATATAATATATATAGCATATAAATACTGTTGGAATTGTACCTGGCAAATAGTAAGTATTCATTAACTGTTAACTGTTACTATTTATTTCTTCTAATAAAGTCAGAATTGTCAGGATTATACACTTGTATTCATTCAGAGTTTTTAATTAATGTAACTCTTATTTTATAAAATGCTGCAGGAAATTATCACTTTAGCAGACATTTGATATATAGCAGATTTGATATTTGGGAATGTGCTTAATACATCTTCCCTAAAATGTAAGTGAGCGTCCTATGTTCTGGTCTTCTACATTTCAGGATGAAGAGAAAGTTACTTTACATGGGAAAAAGGGAAGATAAGATGTCTTTATTTTCTGTTGCTCTAATGAAACATGTGGGATTGGATAATTTATGAAGAATAGAGCTTTCCTTAGCTCAAGGGTCTAGAGATAAGAAAGTTCAATAATATAGTGCTGACATCTGATGTGTGCCTTTTTGCTTTGTCATAACTTGGTGAAGGATTTAGGGTAAAATAGAGCAAGTCTGTGTTACCTCGGGTCTTTCTGCTTATCGTGGAGACTCTGCCCTGATGACTTTGTCTAAGCCTAATTGCTTTGTCTAAGCCTAACGGTCCTATCTATAAATACCATTAACACAAGAATTTGCGGTTTAATTTTCAACATGAATTTCAGGGAGGACATCAAAGCACAGCACATGGGAAGAAGAAGATCGAGTTGTGTTCTCCTGCATGATAGATATTAAGAAAGAGGAGGCACTACTGGTACTGAGGATCAGTGTCTTGGAAGAAGTCACATACTAGATTCAGCCTTTCTTTTCCTATTAAAATATTGTGATCTATGGAATTTCTCCCGACCACAAGTGTAATTCATCAGTGAAACAGTATTTGTAGTGAAAGCAAGGAAAGAAGCTGAGCATAAAGCAAAATGTAGGTTATTTGCGTAACATGTAAATTTTATGGAAACCTATAAGGTAGTAGAAGAATTTTCCAATCCAAGTTTTAAATAGAATTGGTGGAGCAGCTAGAGTCAGTAATGCTAGCAGAACACCATATTTTTAACAAATACTGAAATTTGTCTATGTTAGTCAGCTTTCTGTCCCTGTGACAAGATGTCTGAGATAAAGTTAAAGGAAGGAAATTGTTATTTGATTCACAGTTTGGCTACATGGTCAGCTTGTTCCTTTGTTCATAGGAAGGCAGAACATCATGGCAAAGAGCAAGTGGTGAAGCAACACCTCTCCCTTCATGATGAACAGGAAGCAGGGAACGCTGGGAAGGTCCCTACCGATGATGACCTCCTCCAATTAGGCCTCGGCTCCTAAAGCTTTCACCAGCTTTCAGTAATACCAACAGAGGGGGATTGAAACTTAAACTCCTGAGCTCTGGGAGAACATTTAAAATCCAAACCGTAATATTATCCAGTTAATTTCATTTTTTTAAACTAAAAATTTCTTAGCAAAAATACAGATATCCAATGAAAATGTTATTTCAAATACATTATTTCAAGTCATGATTGTCAAGATTTATACTCTAGGAGCACAAGGAACCTCAAACAGTCTTCTTTCCAATAAATTCTCAAACATTCTATTCACCTTTCTCTTTTATGCCTTGAAATTCTATTTTGTCCTTCAGAATGAACACTGCATATTACAGATGAATATTTGTGCCCCCCCCCCGTTTACATCGTGAGATCTTAATCCTCAGTGTGATGATGTAGTGCCTGGGAAGTAATTAAATATAGATGAATCCACAAAAATGCAGTCTTCATTATGAGATTAGTGCCCTTAGTGAATGATATAAGAGAGATTGTTCCTTGCCCATGAGGTGAGAGAAGGTATCTCTCTACATGCCAGGAATAGGAAGTACAGCAGAACATCAGTGTGCTTGTACATTGATCTTAGAATCCTAGTCTCCAGAATTTGAGAAATGAATGTCTATTTTTAAGCCATGCAATCTGTTGAAGCTAAGACACTCTCCATCTTTTCTTACCAAGCTACTATCCAATGCTTACTTCTATCATAATCATTACCATCCTCACCATCGCCACTACCATCGTCATCACCACCTCATCACCTCTGTCTCTCTTTCTGTGTGTATGTGTGCATGTGTGTGTCTCCCTTTAGTAAGAATTGTCAGACTTATTTTTAAAGACATTGTAGTGCAATGTATTTTTCTTATACAAGCTATTAAAATACTATACAAGCCTGAGAATAAAGTATGGAAACGATCCCATTGCTGCCCCATATTCTTTATGTCAACAGTAACCATTATCATTTAAAAGTATTAAAGATCTCCTATCAGCCCTATCTCTGTGAAAGTTCCATCTCTAGTCCTTCTAATCATGGTTACTCTCCCCTGATGTTTGCATATGCCACTGTGATACTATGTATCTCATACTCAGAAGTGTCTTTACAGTAAACCAATGAAGCTGAAACTTTAGGGCTGCTTGTTTTGTAAACTTCTTCCAAAATGGATAGTTTCTTTCCTAGTGTGTAAACATAATCATTGTATATATTCGCAATTTTTTAAAAGTGCATTTCAAGTTACATAAATTTTATGGATCCACAAACCCTGAGAATGGCCTAGTTTATACTATAATTACTGAACTAACTATCTCCCCTCTCAGAAGGGAAAGATCCTGCTTTTCATATTTTTTTCTTATCCCACAACAAAATGTACTGATCATCAACTTGCATATAGTCAGGTGTATCTTGAGACCATAATGTTAAATGAAAAAAAAAATTAGGTGTACAAG
Organism: Dasyprocta punctata; assembly: GCA_004363535.1. Classification (NCBI taxonomy): domain Eukaryota; kingdom Metazoa; phylum Chordata; class Mammalia; order Rodentia; family Dasyproctidae; genus Dasyprocta; species Dasyprocta punctata. The sequence goes on along the minus strand of RJWM01004226.1, from coordinate 66,683 downwards.
TTTAAATAGTGGGTGGCTTCTCTTAAATGAGAAACCCAAAACACAAAGAGGAAAATAAAAAATAATAGAAAGATATCTTTTCAAGTGGTAAGGGGAATAAGAGATAAAGGGACTGGGGAGAGAAGGAAGAAAATGGGGTTTAAAAAAGAAGAGAGAAATAGAGACAGAGCTTTTAAAAATGGGAAAGTGAACAAGGGTTGGAGGGAGCAGAGGGATGGGAAGGATGGGGGCAAATAAAGAATTAAGATGTGCTATGCACACATGTAAACTCTCCATGATAAATGCAATCATTATGTACTGCCAACTTGTATTAATAAAACAATATAAAACATTAAAAGTTTTAGGTCTGAATGAGCCTCAGTAGTACCAAGTTAGTACAAGAATCAGGCAGAGTTAACTGGAAATAGGAAACGCGCATGCACTGTGTGGACATTTTGTTTTCCCTTTTGTATAAAGTTGCCTTACACCTTAGTATAGTTTTTCACCTATGTAGTAATTAACATATTTTATGGGCTATAACTAGCATTCACTACACTTAGTGAGCAATAAAGACATCTGACCTGTGGTATTATTTTCCACAACTCAGGCTTTGAAAAGGGCATGTGAGAATTCCAGCTTCTCATACTGAGACTTCATTTAGGTTAATGTCATACAACAGAACTCTGTGCAATGATGCAACTCTCCTTTAATATCTGTGATATTCTGAATGGTAGTCAGTAGCCCCATATAGCGACTGAACTCTTAAAATGGGACTAGTACCACCAGGAAAATCAATTTGAAGTTATACTTAATTCTAAATACTTTAAACGTAAATCATTTACATTTAACCTGCACATAGATATGCGCTGCCTTATTGGACACTACAGCTCTAGAGCATTGAGAGCAATGTGGTCCACTTTTGAAGGTTTAATTGGAAAAATCAATGCATCAGTTATAGTAAACTAGGAAGGATCACCTGTGTGTCATCTAAAGCCCACTTCTGCAGCAGGAGATCTGTGGACCATACTTAGGCTGCATGTCTGCTTAAAGATGAAAGCTAACACATGACAATGTGATGAACCGAAAATGCAATTTCAAAGGAAATATAGATTGAGTTTAAAATGCTATGTTAAAATGAATATGGAAAAAAAATTCTCTTGAAAGATCAAATAGTCAAGAATCCACATGACCCGGGCATGGTGGCGCAAGCCTGGAGTCCCAGAACTCAGCAGGCTGAGGCAGGAGGACCCTTGTAAATTTGAGACCAGACTGGGCTACAAAGTGAGCTCAAGACCAGCCAGAACTGCATAGCCAGACCCTGTCTCAAAAAGAAAAAAAAAAAAAAAATCCACTTGAAAACATCTCCTTTTCTGCCTTTTACCCACAGAACAGAAGCAGAACAAAAGAGGGAGGCTCAGGAGGCCTGTGGTTGTGTGGGTTTGCCCAGAACCATTTAGTTTCCCTTTGTGCAAGGACTCTGCCTCAGGTGATGAACTTGACTGTGGTCATTTGTTCCAGAATTTTAGAATGAAATAAAAAAAAATTTTTTTGTGGCACTGGGGATCAAACTCACAACCTCAAGCCCACCAGGCAAGGCACTTAAGCCACTGAGCCAAACTCCCAGCCCTAGTTTTTCGAGACAGGGTCACACTATGTAGCTCAGGCCAACCTTGCACTCACTTGTAGCCCAAGCTGGCCTCAAACTCACAATGCTCCTCCTACTTCAGCCTCTGGAGTGCTGGGATTAAAGGCATGCGCCACCACACCCGGCTAAATTCTTTTTTTTTTTTTTTTTTATTTAAGTGAAGAAAAAAAGAAAAAAAAAGACATATGTAACAAAGACAACAAGCAAAGGAGACAAACGAGTAGAGTAAATGCACAACAGTAACATTGCAGGTTTACAAAACCAGATGATAGAAACTTGACAATGGTTGCAATATTGCTAAATTCTTGAACTGAGGAATCACTGTAATTATGTGGAAAGGAGCAGCGACTACTAAAACATTGACTTAAGGAGATGTGACAGAGCAGAGACCTACGATCCCAAGCACTGGTGACATCATAATCTTAGAAGTCTCAGGAATTTGTTAAATTGGACTGTTTATTTTGTTGGTTTGAAAAGGCAAACATTGGAAATGACTTATTATTATAGTCAGCATTCCAAAGTCATAGTTCTATGCTTTTTGGAAAGCAACAGAAATGCAAATAAAAACATTCTAGAACTTTCTGTATTATAATTCATGTGTGGTGAATTATGAATGTACATTCTTTGACAAGAAGATAAAAATATACCCTAGGGATACTAATTAAATTGTGTATCCCTGAAATCCTCATTTCGTATGATTTTAAAAAGCACCTGAATTGTCATTGCTATTTAGCACATATTTATCACTTTACTTCAGTGTTGATGATGAGCCTTTGGTTGAATTTCCTTAGCAGGCAGTTCCTACAACTTATTCTTAATGTTTAGCAACTATTTGATGACTTTAAAAATTTAAATGCTGCTCTTTAAAAAATAACTAGGTTCACACACATTTCTGGCTACAAGGGAGGAAAGAAAGCAAAGTTTGATAAACCAGACTTGAGTACATATTGGTGAATTTTTAAAAATCATTAAGCATAAAAATTATTTCTTTTTGATTATTTATTCATAAGAATGCATACAGCATAGCTTCAAAAATGCATAAAGCTGGATTCCTTGAGTTAAAGCATAATTCCATATATGCTGTGTTTCCTAAAGGATAATTACCAGGAGGATTACCATGATATTGGTTCAAAATTCCTTCTTAATTTGCAAAATAAAATGAGTGACACATCAGGAACCATAGTGAAGGAGTACCAGAGCTGACACTAAGCTGCCTGATAGTAGATTCCATTGAAGATTTAGTTCTGTTTTACAGTCAATGCTTTCTTTAATTTTTTAAAGCCAAAGTAATGCATATGTATATTAAGGAAATGACTTGAAGTTGCTAATATTTGTAAGAATTTCTTATATTTTGTATCATTAGGCTTACTTTAAGTATATGTCATGATACATTTTTAATACTATTTCACTTGACATTAAAGGTTTAGTATGTTTATCATTGCTTTATAATCTTTAGAAATGTAGTTTTGACTTACCATATACTTGCCAATATAAGATAGACTAGATGGTCAATTAAAAGTTTCAAGAAATTTTTCTGCTTCATTGATTATTCAGAAGTCTTTTTTTTTTTTTTTGCGGCACCAGGGATCAAACTCACAGGCTCGCACCTGCCAGACAGGTGCTTAAGCTGCTGAGCCAAACTCCTGGCCCTGGTTTTTTTGTGACAGGGTCGCACTATGTAGCTCAGGCAGGCCTTGCGCTCGCGCTGTACCCCAAGCCAGCCTCGAACTCACAACGCTCCGCCTACCTCAGCCTCCTGAGTGCTGGGATTAAAGGCGTACGCCACCATGCCCGGCTTTATTCAGAACTCTTAAAGTTCTAAATTCCCCAATAGTAGGTTTGTAAAACAAAGAATAAATTAAATCAGCAAAAATTTCCTTTTCATATATATAGTTGATTCACCTCTTTTTGAAAACAGAAAACTAATTTAGGAAACTATGATTAAATTCTCAGACTAACTCTCTGTGATCTCTCTAGTTCACAGATACATCCAGAAGTTTTAACATAAACGGGAAGCACCTGAGCAGGTTTCTGTGCCTGAAGGACAAATGTATTAGGCCCTGGACAGAAAGTCAGGAGCAGGTCTCGTCTTCCTGAAGAGTGAAGCGTTTGCTAGAAAGAGAAACACAACATTGCTAGTCTCAGTGTTCCTCAGAGGCAGGCTGGACTGCTTCCTTCCTTCCTTCCTTCCTTCCTTCCTTCCTTCCTTCCTTCCTTCCTTCCTTCCTTCCTTGCTGTCTTTCTCTTTCTTTCTTTCTTTCTTTCTTTCTTTCTTTCTTTCTCTTTCTTTCTTAGTCTCTCTTTTTTTTCTTTTGACAACAAAGTACACAAATTTTGAATAATCTAAATAAGCTGTGCTTTCATAGGCTGTAGAAGAAGATAAACAGTCTGTGAAAAATCAGGAAAACCAAGGAGGAAAGTAATTTCAAGATGTAAAAGAAAGTGAAAGAATCTGATGTGCTGAAGACACCAAAGAAATAGAGGAAAATTTCCATCAGATTTGGTTAAAAAAAAAAAGAAGTCTTTAAAGATGGTTTTAGAAGAATTTTGAGGCTGGAAGTACAGAATTAATGGATAAAGAAAATGCATTATATATGTACGTGTAGCCACTTAAGAATTGCTTTAAAGGCTGGAGATTCTGAGGATGCATCAGGACGTAACCCCTCTGTTTCATGCAGGCACACAGTGGGATACACTTACATAAGCATGTCTTAGCATAGACAAACCACGCATGGCTATGTAGTTAAGTCAGTATACCAGAATGTAAGTATGTGATAATGGCTTACATACATGAACCTACAAGTGCTGCTTGGTGTTTTGCTGATGTTGACCCCAGGTGTGATCTTTTCCATGGGGATCTCACTCGTGAAATACCCCTTCAGCAACTTGGTGCTAAGAAGTGGCATTGTTGGCAGGATGGTGAGGTGAGCGCCACCACGGCATCTGTAGAATCAGTACCTGATGGTGAGGAAGAACCCTAAAGAGGAGGTGTCAACATCCCCACCCCACCACACCCTGGTCACCTTTCTGGTGGCCAGGAAAGCCCAGAGGACTGGGAAACAGGCTGCCTGACACCCGGGGATGCCTTAGAAATGATAAACATGCAAATCCCTCCCTCTGGTAGTTGGTGGGGCTGATGGCTTGGTTGTTCTTTACCCTCTTTCACCATGTGGGGCAAGAGGCAGTCAACCTTGTCTGGCCAGGAGACTAGCCATAGAAAACTAAGGAGGACCTGGAGCAGCTACTGGCTATTGAAGATGTCATGTCATGAGCCGCAGGAAGCATCACCTCTTCCTTAAATGTCTCCAGAAATGTAAGGACTGATTTCTGGGATGATTTCCAAAAGTCACCTGATTTTGCATGTGAGGCCTAATATTAGCCAGAAGACCCGCTATTCACCAGAAGGTAGAGGCAGCGAAGCCACTAGCCCAAGGAAGTGGGCCAGGAGGACCGCCCACCTCCACCTATCACATAACATATATGACCTACACAACCATGGAGTTATTGGAGTTGGTGAAACAAAGCAAAAGGTGAAACAGTGCCCACATGGTTGCTACAACTGTGGGATGATTAGACTGATAACACAGAGTTAATCCCACAAGGGATGTCCCAAATAGCCAGTATAGCCTACACTTTCTCTATGTAGTGGGTTCTGAAGGACAGCCAGATGACAGCACAGCAAGCAGGTAACCAGACTTTGATTAACTAGCTAATGGCAGTGTCTCATCTGGATGAATCCCAGTGACTTGTTAGAGCAAGTCACAACATGGGTAACCTACCGAGGCTTAGTCTGTGCTCTCAGAAATGAGCATGTACCAAACAATGTTTGCTATGCATTGCCTTGGCCGAGATGACCTGATTACAGCATGCACGAAGGACATGATCCTGGTGAACAGGCTGCCTGGCACATTTGGGACAGTGGCAGCCTGTTTAAACCCCTTCACAGACAGACCAATCCATGACACTAGATGCCTTAACCCCACTGGGGGATGTGGAAGGAAAGTGCCAAGGTAAGGCAAGACCAGTACCCAAGGCAAGAAATAAAATGGGCATCCTCTGGGCAAGCACGGCCAAACCTCATGGACAGGTGGCAGGGCCACTGAAGGTCAACTGGTGCCAAGTGTGGATGGACCTGTGGCTGCCAGCTGAGCCACAGATAAAGTAGGTATGCAGCTCTTGGATGTGTTTCTGACTATGTGGTAGCAGCTGTGCCCTGAGCAGCAATATCAGTTGATGGTCCAAAGGTAAAAGCAGCCTTGGTAAAGCAGAAAAAAGTGACACTGATCTCTTATCCAGCTTCAGAATGGGGAGAGGTACTTGGTTAATGAAGACATGGGGAGACCAGAGGCTACCTGGGAACTCGACTATTTACTGGTTCCAAAAGAATGTATAGTGTGCATAGCATTGGTGGATAGCGGAGCTGAGTCATGGCTAATCTGTGGCAATCCAATCCATCTCATAGGACTGACTGCATGTGTCGAAGAGTACAGAGGTCATTACATTATGGTCCAGAAAGCCCACATGACTTCGGGTATCAGGAGTTTGGCCCTATGCCCCTATGATGTCTATGTTTCCCCAGTTGCTGAATACATACTGGCAGTGGACATACTGATTGGTGCTCAGCGTGACACAATGCAGAGTGAATTCCACTTGTGAATATATGAGGTAAAAATCATAACCTGAGCCCACCCACCTCTGGCTCTCCCACAGACTATGGAGGGTGTATGGGTGAAGCAATATTGACTGCCTGAAGGCCATGATGAAATAGGACAAACTATCTTGAAATTGGTGATATGCCTTTCAAATCTCCGGTATGGCCCATTCAGAAACACCCTGAGTCATGAAAAATAACCCTGGATTACTGGGAATTGAGTAAAGTGACTTTTCCATTGCACATGGCTGTGCCCAATACTGCTGACTGGATGGATCACCTCACACTGATGATGGGTCGATATCATTATGTTTTGGCTTCTTCTCCATTGCTATCAAGCCTGACAGTCAGGACCAATTTGTCTTCACCTGGGAGCTCAGGCAATGGCTCTTCTAGGTGTTTCTACAGGTTCTTTGCATAGCCCAATTTTTGTGTCATGGTCTAGTGGCCCAGGACTTGGCCACCTGGGCCAAGCCATTCTCTGTTTCATTATATTTATGATATTATGTTAACCTCTGATTGCCTTACAGATTTGGAAGCTACCACATACACTCTGAAGGAAACTTTGCTGAACTGGGGGTGGGTCATAAATGAAGACAAGGTTCAGGGACCTGGTTAGTCTATCAAATTTTTGGATGTTAACTGGTTGGGTTAGATGAAAGTAATTTCAGGTGTCATAACTGATAAGATCCAGGCATGCCCCAGACCCACAAAAGTACAGCCATTACAGGCATATGTGGGCTTGTTAGGTTTCTGTGGATGTTTGTACTGCAGCTGGCCACCCTGCTTCACCGCTTATTCCAGATGACCTGAAAGTGCACAACATGGGACTGGAAAGTCACAGCAGAAGAAGCTGCTTTTCAGGACTCAAAGAAGGCAGTTGCACAGGTAGAAGCCCTCCAGGTTGTAAATCTCATTCACCACTTACCCACTGTAAATGTAGATGATGCTGAGTTTGGCTGGGGTCTATGGCAAAAACAGGAGAAACTGTGGATTTTGGTCAGTTATGGAAAGGAGCTGAAAACTGCTATTCCCTGACTGAGAAACAGGTAGCAGCTGTGTTTGCTTCTCTGCATGCATGTGAAAGAATCACTGGGCAACAGACAGTGGAAGTGCAGACTAGAAACCTGATTGAGGGCTGAGTCCAAATGTGGATGTCCTGTCCCAGGAGTGGAGTTGTCCAGATCCCACCCTCACATGCTGGGGGACATACCTGTAGCAGTAGGCCTCCTTTTCAGCTAGGCAGCTGGCAGCTGAGTTGGCTAGTTTTGAGATCCGTGATGTACATAGCACAGGAGACCATACGGATGATGGTTTACAGAATGATGGTTAACAGGTCATCTGGTCCCTATACAGAAGGGAAAGAGGGACTTCCAGCTGATATTTGATATACAGATGGGATCAACTGTGGCACAAACCCTCAGTGGACAGCAGTTGCTCCCCATCCCATTGCAGAAATTCTCTGGTTTGAAACTGCAACAGGCAGATAAAGTCAGTGTGCGGAGTTGTGGGCAGTGTGCCTACTTGTGATGCACAAAGAAGGCCCCCTACATGTGCGCACAGATGGTTGGGCTGTCATTAGGGGGTTGATGCTCCGGCTGCCAGCTCAGGTAGCCCAGGATTGGCTGGCAGGGCACCGATCCTTGTAGGGTGCTGACTTACAGGAGCATAGCCAAACAACTGACCATGTAGTGTACCATGTTCCAGGAGATAAGCCTCTCCTTTCACTGAGGAATGACTTCACAGATGTCTTGAAAAAGGAGCTGCTCTCCGAGGGCTGCCTTCTGCAGTGGTACCTTGGCTTCACGAGAAACCGGTGCTTGTAGGACCCCACACCATACAAGTAATAGAACGATGGTAGCACCTGGGCTTGACTTCTGTTGAGTCAAATCTGTGGTAAAGTCATGTCCCCAGTGTGCCCATTTGGTCCCTGGGACAAGGAGGGTGCCCACACAGCTTGACACAATACCACAGCACCCCACCAGCTATAACAATGGCAGGTGGATTATACTGGGCTCCTACTTCTCTGCGAGGGACATAGATATGCTTAAGTTGTAGATACAGCCACAGGTGTAGGCTTTGCCTAACCCATTCCTTCTGCTGACCAAGCTAACACCACTAAGGCATTGCAATGGTTGACTGCTATGTACAGGATGCCGCTAAGAAGAGCATCTGACCAGGGAACCCATTTCACATGAGCTCAGGTACAGCGGTGGGCCAAAGACAATGATGTCACCTGGCATTTCCATATATCCTACTAGCCACAGGCTGCTGGTATGATTGGAAGGTACAGAAGGCTTCTAAAAAACAAACTGGCCAATTTGTCTCCAAAATTCACCAGGTTGGAGTGAGTCTTACCTCAGGTAGTCCAATTGCTCCATGTCAGTCCTGAACTATGGGTGACAACCTGTACACAACCAGGTCCTCTGCACATCCACCCTGCAGATCAAGGTCCTAAGGTAATAAAAGGGTTCTTAATCCTCCCTGTGTTGAAACTGATATGGCCAGGAGGCTGTTATCACTAGACTCGAGGTTGGCCCTCAGTCCCCTTGGAATTGGGTGTTCCTCTCGGAACCCTTGAGGAAAGGACAGAGCCTGTGCCATGGAAGTGCAACCCTGGACTTCAACATGGCCCTTAAAGACTTGGGTGCTCTCTCCATCTGACACCAGAGCCGTCATCCTGAAAGGTGGTGATGTTGTGGCTGCATGGCCCGGCCCTCTGGGAGGGGTGGATCTAGCCCCAAGTCCCTCATCCCTGGTAGTGACGGGAATTTAGGTGTGGTATTCTAGGCCAAGGGGTAAGATGATTCCAGTTACAACCCTGTCACAGGATGAATATGTGGCCTGCATCTTCTCAGAAGGGTGGGATCTCCTTTTCATGGTGTCGTTTTCTGCCCTGTCTTTCTGACCAGGGCAAGTCGTGCTAACAGTGTTGTCTTCTGTGCACTCATGTTTGCCCATGTACAATGATAATTGCATTGTTGGGTGTGTGCTGGACTCCTCCTGACCCATGCTGGCATTCGAGTTCAATTGGACTTTCTGGTAGCAGCAAAACCGGACCAACACTACCTGGAATCAACAATGCCAAGCCATGGAAGCACTGTTTTGGAAGAGCATGGTCACCCCACAGGAACAGGGACATGTTGCATACAATGGCTGGGGGTGGATGATGGGAAATCAAGTAACATTATTGTATGTAGACCCGCTTTGTGCTTGACAAGTGAATATGTTGCTAGGGAACCGCACTGTGGGGTGGATACCATTTGAGCTGTATAACCACACAGCACTGATTAATGGAAGAAACAAGTGGTGGGACGGCCAGAAGCTCACTGGTATAGTGCCCACTGACTGGCATATTGTAGAAGGCTTCAGGGTCTTTGGCAACACAGAGTGGCCATACCTACCGCACACTGGGTAGGGTACTGCCCCTGGGATTCCAATATGTTAAGGGCACTATCAGAAGCACCATTACAGACACACCCCACAATTGCGAAACTTATATCACAGATGGTACCATACTATATGGGTGGCCTTGATGCTATCAGGGGAAGGGATCATAGCCCTGGCCCTCCAAGCTGAAGCCCTTGCTTAACATATGGCCCAGGCCCTGAACATTACATGCCATTATTTGGGAAGCCATTATTCTACTGCCATAATGCTTTCAGGTGTGTGTAAACCAAGTGGCCAATCTCAATGCAGAAAAACAGATTGAAATGAATTGTTGAAAAGAGGAAACATGTTGTTTCACCAATCAAGGACCAAGACAAAGAAAAGTAAAACAAACAAATATATGTGTGTGTATATATATATATATATATATATATATATATATATATATTCATTCCCCAAAATGAATCTAATTTCTGTGTATCAAAACATATACTAATAAGACAAACTTAGAAAAAAGGACAAATTAACTGAAATCAGGAGGGGCATTCATCTTGCATGCCAGTGGAGAGAAGGAAGATACTTTACACTGAGACCAAGACACACTGAGTGGCTGAAATGGAGCATAAAGGTAAAAGTTAGAGCTCAGAATAATGATCACCAAAGGAGCCAATGTAAAGTGAAGGGAGGGGAGAAAGGGAGACTTCACCTGAAAGTCTATCGTTAATTGTATTTTGGAGCCTTGAGGGCCTTTAAAGAGGATGCAAAAGATAATCCGTGTAATACTCAGGATCCTGATGATGGAATCTGATCAGTGTGTAAAGGCTCAAATATTCATGGTCCTAAGTATGCCACCAACAATGCTGAGCCTGCACAGAAATGAGGATGAAACTCTGAGTGATGGAGTGATAAGAACAAGTTAAGTGGCTGAAGATTTTGGATATGGAGGTAATCAGTGAACTACAAATGCACATTACCTGTGTCACATCTTCACATGCCAGGAGTTAAAAGCATTTAGGTATTCAATTAGGGAATCTAGATCTAATTTGTGGGTATATTTTCTGTATAGAATTCCATACACTATATCTACTTAAAAGGACTCAAAAACTTGAGATTATAAAACATCAGCTTTGATTTCTTAAGTATGTGTATTAGAATTCTGGCTACCACTAACTGTCTAGCCATATAACTTTCTAAATTGCAGTCTCAGTTTCTTCTATGTAAAATAGAGATTGCTCTCAACTTGTTGGCTTTTGAAAATGAAAAAAACATTTAACAGTAATAGTTCTTGGCATACAGGAGATATTTAGTCAGATATTTTACACTTTTTTATAGCAATACAAATAAAAAGTCTCAAAATCTTTAATGTACATTTGATAAATCTACCAGACCAAAATGTTAACTCGTTCCATTCAATAAATGATACACTTGAGATATTTACTTTGGGTTTCTCAGTAAATTGGCAAAGTAGTGGTTTCACATTTGGTTCTTTTCTTAATGTCTAATGGAAGTAAAATAAGTTCTAGATTATTTCAAATGTGCTGCAAATATACATAGCAATAGTTTGCCAGCTGCAAAATTGATGCTGAAGGTACTTAAATGGCACACAGAATGCTGAATGTCAATAATCACAGGCAGATTCAGTGCTGCCACGTGGCTGAAAACATGAGTAAATGTTTTAAAGTGAGGAGAACTGGAACAGCATCTTTACTTTTAGTTTGTTAGACTTCATTGTAGAAGATTTGGATTAAAATTTATATGATTTGTATCCCACCTCTGTTTTTCCCAATGATGCCATCCTTTATGAATTTTAAAGATTATATATTTATAATGTATGTAAATAACCTCTGGATATCACTTTACCTTCTCAATAATTCTATTGGTATTTGTTTTTTTCAGAAGTAGACTTGTACTTGAAACAAAGACGTCTTCCGTTTTCTCAGGTAAACTATTAGCTTCCAGGAAATAGACACAATTTCAAGTATATGTTGTACCTTTGAATAACATTAAAATTAATGAAGTATTTTTTTCCCTAGGACCAAATTTAGAGTTTAATGGGAAAATCATTATATTTCAACCCTTGCTACTCGACCTCCTGGAATGCCCTTCTCCCTCCTCAATGACATCTCAGATTACTAGAGAGCAAACAAAACAAAACCACCAACTTTTGCACTAAGTATTTCTTTTGATCAGAAAACACTGGTCAGCATCCTTCTGTTAACATGAACTGAGTGTCACTGCAAGGTACCGTACTGGTCACCATGTCAGCTGTATCAGGATCTGTAACTTTCTTCTCTTTTAATGAAATATTTAGGTCATGTGTAAGAACCATTCCTATTAATTTCATTATTGATATCTATGGTGTGAATGTCATCTCTGCCTCTGTTCTTCATCTTTCAATTGAAACCAATGTTCCTCATAATCCTAAAATGCTATTATCCAATGAAAAAATAATGGGGAGAAATCCATTATATGGACCAACTTGAAATTACTTTTTAGTTTCTCTCACTTTATTTCCCTCCCTCAAATACAACTATAAATTATATTGGAGGAAACTGGTTAGTATCAAAGCTTTATTGAATCTTTTAGGCAAATGTGCTTGCTTAACAAATGATCTTCTCATGTGTAAAAATCTTTTTGCTTGCCTTTCTGTCTTTATTCTGGATCTATCACATCTTACTGCTTTAGGGATACAAGAAGACATTAAGATTCTTTTCCCTAACATTAACCTTTAGCTTGTATCCATATATTAGTTCTTGGTCCATGATATTTTCCAATATTTCCTTATTCTAAACAACAAAAACAAGCTCTTTCTAAACCAATTTTTTTTCATTCACTGTAGTTTTATCACCTTTCTAACAAAGCCATAGATCTTCGAAGATAAATATGCTGGTTGTCTCAAGTCCTTCATTTTCCATCATTTTCAATTTGTTAGGATGGAAGTATCAGAACAGCAGGAAACCCATATCTAAATAAGCATTTCCTTGGTTGCATTCCATTTTGACATTTCCTTTTGGAAAAACTTTCTTTAATTTTGAAAAATGTCCCCAACCTGATTATCATATAAGAATCACTGGTTTCAGGCAATGCCTCACAGGCAGCACTCACTTCCAACTGGCAAAGCCTAATGCCACTTTTCAGGCTTCTCTGAGTTGAGTTTGCTGCGCTTTGAACTTTTTGAGTGCATTTTCTTTGCTAACTTTTCCCACCATGGCTTCTTTTCTACCATTTACCTATTTGCCCACTGCCTTTTGAACTGTATTTCCACAAGCCACTCTCCTGTTTCTCTAGCTTGTCTTTGAAAAATTGTGCATGACTAAATTTTCTCCTTACTTACCCATTGACAAGTCTCAAATATATTTCTCCAGATCATATCTCTTTCCTGGGTTCTTGACAAATATGTGTATCAGCTTTCTGAACCTCACTTCTTAGATATAAAAGCAACTCCTGATCAAATGTTAAATATTTTAGCGTAAATGTTTCAGTTATTTGTCTTTCTGTAGCATCTACTAATCTAAACTCTTTTAAGCTGAAAGTAGGTTATATTTTCCTAATATTTCTAGTGATTCACATTGTGGAAAAATGGATCACGTGTTACATATTAAAATATTGAATATCATACATTAAATTTAGTCATACTTACTTGTCTTTAATTATAATGAATCCAGGCTTTTTATAGAATGCTCAAATTAATGCTAAAATTTTCTATAGAATTTTTTTTCAGAAAAGTAACATAATAATGTTTTACATGATAACTTATGAAAGAAAAGTTTGATTACTTTCCTAGACATATTCATGAGGAATAACTTGATAGTATTTTCCTGCTGTCTGAAAATATGTGAAATTTGTTATTCAATGGTAACAACATACAGATTTTCCACTAAGCATCTGCATGCTCTTTAGGAGGGAAGGAAAATAAATTGAATAGAAATAATCATGGTCCAGTAAAGGGGCTTTGAAACTTGGCTCGAGGCATGAATTGTGGAAGAACAAATGTGGCCTGCTATGACTTCAATGTGGCATGTCCCTTAAGGATACATGTGTTGGAGACATGGTCCCCAATACAACGACATGGGAGGTGATGGAAACCTCAAGAGGTGGGGCATAGCAGGCAGTAATTACATCATCTGGGCATGTGCTTGGAAGGGATTAATGTAGCTTTCATGGGACACTGACTTCGTTCTCATGACAGTGGTTTGTTATAAGGGAGCAAGACTCTGGGTCATCCTTGACTCATTCATTATGTGGGCTCTCTCACAAGAGGTTCTGTGATGATTTCATGCATCATCAGGCCATCCTCAGAAATCACACGGATGATTTTCAGTCTCTAAAATTGTTGAACTGAACGAACGTTTCTTCATAAAATATACAACCTTAGGTATTTTGTTGTAGCAATAAAAAATAGACTAATGCATGATCCATGATTAGTCTTTGAATGGTTAGCAGGTTAAGAATATTGTTTGTATTTTAAATAGTTGCTTAAAAAGGAGGATAGGAAGGCAGAGGGGAGGATGAGAATGAAGAAGACAATCTGTAATGATGATGGAATCCACATATGATGTCAAAGTCATATATTTACTCTCCTACCCTTGATAGCATAACTTTGCTACTTTGGTCTACCAATTGTTTTTGAAAGAATTCAGTAGCTATGGGAAAGAAAAAATTCATTGGGTTGGTCAAGCTCATCCATGCTATATTAGAATTGCAAGTTTATTTCTATCATATTTGAAGCTAAAATGATGAAGATGAATATATATCAATTTGTAAGCCTCATAATGTAACTAAATTGATACTCATTCTTATTCGTTATTTGATATATCCTAAATACACTAACCTGTCTTATCCTAGGCAAAAGTCACAAAAGAGGTGCATTTTAGTGTTTAACAATTACTGTAGTGAAAAATAGTTAAAGCCCTTTGGTTTTGGTGTCTGTAGTATGGAAACTGCTTGATATAATTGAAAGCATTATAAAGTACCTGATCAAATAAACAAACACCAAACAATTCTCCATAAAATTTGTTTAAAAGATTGGCAGCTATTTAATAGTTCACAGAGTATATTTGACATAAATAAAAGGTTATTTTAATAACATAGAGATTGAGTCTTGACTCTTCTGATGTCCTGACAACTGTGGAAGTCACTTACTGCACCCAGTGCAGTGTTACAGCAGCAAGTGCAGACCCATCATCTGCAAGGCTGTGGGGAACAGTGTTTACCTGTAGCAGCCCTCTGTGTTGCCTAGTCATTTGACACCTAAGGAATTTTTTAGTTATCCTCAAGGTGGCATGTCTACTAATAAGGATTCATGTTTTTCCTCTTACTGAATACTTACTCATTATTTAGTGAAATACTACTTGAAATCTGGCAGAAGAGGCCAATGAGACATATAACAGATTTAATATCTTTGGTTTCTTGTCTTCTTTAGGTTCATGCCATACAATTTTTTTCTTATTATTATCATGGTACATGGACTAGGATAACATTATAGACCAAAGAGCTGCATTTGATGACACAGCATAGGGTTTTCAGGAAGATGAGAAAGGAATACACCATTCATTGGATTTCATAGTGTCTACAGGTAATTGTCCCTGCTTTATTACTTGCTTGGGTTCAATTTTGTACATGTATATGTAATAAGTTGCATGAATTTGATATAAATAAAACATTAAAGACTAGCATATACTTTTAAAATTGTAAAAAAGAGAAAAAAGTTAGAATATAGAACTGAAATAGAAGTGAATGTATAATTTAGGCTAGAAATGTTCAGAGTGAGTTTGTTGTGCCCATATCAACTGTAAGTGCAACTTATGAAAGTGAAATAATTATACAACTGACCCAGTTTGATTACTGATGTGTTTTTTTACACAGTAAACACATGAAAATTTCATCATGTGTTTATGAAAGGGAAGACAAAAAATACCATCTGAAAGCATCATAGTATCATTAACAGGAAGTGGTGAGAGAAGAATTTGAGCTTGAATGTATTGTATGTCAGCTGTATCAAAGTTCAGAAGCAAAAAGAAACATTTATCCTGAGCTTCTAGAATTGGCAGTTTGTTGAATACACATTGTTTACCCAGAGCAGAAATAAGTATTTAATCATAGTAAAGATTTAGATAGAATATTTAAAATAATACACACCCACCATAACTGCATAGTAATTTCCAAGTATTCTTTGGGAAAGGAGGTTTACACTTATGAGTAAACAATGTACAAATAGTATTTGAAGTTTTTGTAATTGTTGAAATGTAGTATGAGGGATTATAAATTTAGTCTACTGTATATAGAAATCTTTAGGACTCTGAGTGTAAAACAAATTATTGAGCCAACACGTTTTTTTCAAGATTGATGGGAAGATTAAAGAAATCCTAAAAGGGCTTTGAAAATCACTGATTCAAATATAAAATTTATGAAAGCTGAGACCTATCAAATTACATAGGCCCAACTCAACTCAGCAACCTCAAAGACTTTTCCCAAATAATTATCAAGTAAAATATACAGGCAGTAATTTTGTTTAAATGCAAAAATCATTCAGGTAGCTCTAGAAATCAGTGACTATGAAGTGAAAAGCTGAATATCCCAATTCATACATATATTATTTGAAAACCATGGACAGGATGGGAAATGGGGAAAGAGTAATAAAAAATCTAGTTAGATAAAATGAATAAAGTTTTCAAGCATTTGAGAGTATTAATTAATATGTATCCCTAAATGTTGATAGTCAAAGGAAGCCGCATTTTACTTGCTAGGAATTTGCAAACACTTTTATAATAAAATCTTCATATTTAGAATAGTTAAATCATATTGTCCTTTCTAGTCTGAAGCTGTTTTAGGGGAAAATTTAAGAACTTGCAAAGGCAGAAATGAGTGTTAGTATTGGATAAGAATATAGGAAGGGCAATAGATAAAATGATTTGATAAAGATCTGATTATACAATTACCAAATCAGAGAAAATAAGTGTTGAAAAATTTCTGAGAAATGTCAGCTATTCTGTCTTCTTGTCTTAAACTTAGTTGGAAAAACTATCCCATATGAATCTAAAGGCCCACAGATAAAAAGATTTTCCAAGCTTATATTTGGGATTTAGCACATCCTTCTATCAGCAGATCCTTACAGATATCTAATTTAAATCCCACTAGCTTTAATTTAAATCCATTTGTTCCATAGAAAATAACTTTCTATAATGATGCAAATTAAAAAATTAGTAGAATTCCAAGGAAGAAAGAACGGCAAGTACACCCACTGACTTAGTTCCTTTTTACTCATTGCCTAGACAAAATACCTGATGCCCAAAACTAGGAAAGGAAAGGTTTATTTCTTACAGTTTCTCGGGAGTTTCAGTCCATACTTAGTTGGCTCCAAGGCAGTGTGGTGTGGCAGGGCTGCCATTCTTGGCAGCTGCAAGCAGCAAGATGCCCTGGTGAGAGAGAGCTCAGACCAAAGTGCAGAAGCACAAGAGGCAGACCTGCCTTCTTTACACTGTATCTCAGCTCCACCCCTGGGCGGGTGCAGCACTCACATCACCAATCCCAGCACTACACAACAAATCAATAACAAGTGACAGACTCAGCCCCATAAAAAGTGTATGAGGACTTGGGGGGACATAGTATATCACCCAATACACCCACAAAGTGGAATATCATTTTTCTGTGTTAATCTGCGTAAATCTGTTTTTGGTTTAATATTTAATTCTTCCTGTATAATTATTACCATCAAACTGTGGACATACATCATATATTCTAAAAAAACATAATTTTAAGTAACACAAGTTTGAGAAGGGTATCATTATCCTGAAGAGGAGAAAACTTCACACATGTCAGCATTGTATGTACATTGAGATAATCTTGAATAGATTACAAACAGCATTGGAGAGACACAGAGCTGTTAAACTAAGGGAGTAGTTCAGTGATGGCCCAGTTGCCTAGTATGTGTAGATCTTTCAACTCCAGCATTAAAGGGTGAAAACAAAAAGGAAGAATTATGCTAGGCCGATAGTTATTATAATCTTTCTTTATAACTCCTCCCTCCACCCTTTCTTTTCTAAGACACTGTCATTTTGCTGCAGGTCCTAATTTCTTTCTGAAACAAGTCTTGAAGAGATTAATAATGAAATTAACTTTCATATTTGGATTATGTGAGCCAAATGATTTTAATTCTTCTTAAATCATTTAAATTTTATGTGAGTGCTTCGAATAAATCCTAAAGTTTGCAATACTCTAGAGAAATAGAACACTTCTTATCTACCTGTCTATTTTTTGTGAAATTTCAAGCAGCTTAATTTTATCTTTTGGATTGGAAATTTAAGTGCATTGAAGCTGTGTAAATTTTGAAATAGAGCTAAAAGTTTCATAAATCTTATCTTGTGACACTGACTGTGTTGGTTTCTTGTGTTTTGATTAAAGGATTATGTTACAACTTGTCAGGAGTAGGTCAGAATTTGCACTGTTGCTCACAAAATTATACTTTAGAGAAGACTAGACACAGAATTCTCCTGTGAGGATTGAAATATTCACCCACACGTTTGTCATTTTCACTTGATTCTTTTAAGATTTTTTTTTTGTTTATGAAATGGAGTTTACTTATTTTGTTCAGGTTAACCTTGAACTACTAGATTCAAATGATCTTACCTCAGTTTCCTGAGTAGCTGGGACTACAAGTACATATACCACACCCATGTAGAATTCTTACATAGGATTTTTTTTTCGGCAGTGGGGATTGAACTCACAACCTCACGCCTGACAGACAGGTGCTTCAGCCACTGAGCCAAACTCCTGGCCTTCTTATATAGGATTTTAAGCCTATATAAATACAGTAAAAATTGAATCTTTGTAAAATTTGAGGACAGGAGTCTTCAATTTTCTTGTATTTGGTACCATTTTCACATTTAGAAAAATAATGGTGCATTTTATTCTCAGTATTATGTTTGATGGTTTGCAACTTTGAAAAGAGCTGTACAAAATAAAGATAAATGGGTATTTAATTTGAAAGACCTTAGACTGAGGGGAATTTTAACATATGATTTCATGTATTTCAAAGACTTCTAGGTCAGTATTAATATGCAGTTGCCTTTGAGTTCTTGATAAGGCAGAGCGAATATTGACTGCCGTGAAGTTATATAATACAATATCTTTAAAGGCTTCTTAATACAAGAGAATCACTGATATTTTACTGCACAGCCTTTATGGTACACTAGAAACTTAAATTTTTTATTGTAGTAGAAAAATTGTGCTCATTATTGAGTAATTATTATTTGTGAAGCCACCACTGTGCTCCACTGCTTAGGCCTGACTCTTGAGACTATACGCCTGGTGTTTCTTCTCCTTTCTTTGTCCTTCTTCGTAATTTGGCTCCTTCCCAATACATAGCATTTAACAATAATTCCTTTTAAGACCTTTTGTTCATATACAATTGTTTTAATAAATTTCCCAGAGGCTTCTCCACTTTGATGCAAGATTAATGATATAGGCAGGCCCTTATGGGAGAAGACAGTATATTTATTTATCTAATCTCACGATTCCAAAGTTCTATGCAGTCATAGCATCAACCTGTATACCAATATCTTATTTCATACATGTGAGAAGGTAATAATCACATGTGATTTGATCTGGCTAATAAGACATAAATGGAAAAGAGTGGGTGTTACTTCTGCAAAGAAAACATTTAAGAAGTGGACTTGCAAGTTTCTTTCCTGCTGGGCTGACCTAATTGTGGAACCAGATGGTTTTAAAACTTCCAGTAATCTTTAATAGGAGGATGTAAAGATGTTTGGTGGCTAAATGCCTGGCATCACTTTTGGTCTAGCCTTCATCCAATCTATTAATTACCAGAATGTTTCATTTATTTTTTTCCTGGTAGGGTAAGAATACTGTATTCATTTGAAGTTTATACTTTATATAACAATTCAAAATTTTTATTTTTATACATATATGGCTTTAGGTATTCATCTTTGAGTTATCCATGAAAGTAGGCATTGTGGTGGGTGCATTCACCATAAACCATAGAGGGAGTACTTTGAGCTCTGGCTTTCCTGGCAGGAATGTTGGATTCAGTTTCCTGACAGAACGGATGAGAGTTCCTGAATGATGGGCATTCACCATGCCAATAAATATGCCATATGTTTAAACACATGGTTTTAACTTTATGATCTTTAACACTTAATTTATTTTATGTAGCCTATGGATGAGATAATCATTTTTAGAAGTGTACCATGATTGGTGTCAGGTTTCAAAATGATTTCCTTCAGGTGGGAAAGAAAGTATTTCCTCACTGTAAGGCATGAATTCAGAGAAACAGACTGTATTTTATTATCAGTAGGAAACCTCAGCAAGTTCATTGTTCATTAGTACTTGGAGGTGGTGTGAAATATTGTATAGGATAGATGGAAGAGAAAAGTTACCCACATATTGATTTAGAGAGACAGCATTATAGATTATATGGTAGGCATCCATTCTATGCATTAATGCTCCATCCCACTTTAAAAGTGCCAATTTAAAACTGGATTGATAAAAAAGGTTATATTCTCTTGGTTTAAGACTGCTAATTTCTTTATCAGGGCCTTATCAGAACAAGTGAATGAGCTAGAGGACCCAAGAGGAAAGCAATTTAAATGAACTAGAATTTAAACTATTTATAAAGTGTTTTTTTTCCACTAATGTATGTAGTCTTAAGAGTCTGGACATAAACACTTGATACCATTACTCCAATCAGTAACAGACATCAGCATTATTTTGCAAAGTTTCCCTGTGTCTCTTTGATTTATTTTAGTTTTAATAGGAACATTTATCATGACATTTTCAGGATAATATAGTGACAAAATTTGAGATGCACAATATAGAAATTATGCTGTATGCCTGATCTCTAGAACAAGTTCATCAAACATAGCCAAAAATTTATACTAATTTAGCAGTATCTTATTTTCTTCACTCTCTAGCCTCAGTAAACCACTATTATACTCTGCAGGTAAAATTTGACAGTTATAGGTATCTCATGTACATGGAATCATAAGCAGTATTTTTCCTGTTATCAGTTTGTTTCATTTAGCATAACTTTCTGCCAAGTTCATGACTTATTTCTGGCAAAAGGATCAGTTAATACTCCACCTGAGTGTCTGAGGATTATGCTTCTTTTCCTTCTGGGTGGCATATCAAAGAAAACAGTTCTTAACCTCAAAAGAACAAGCATAAGCTTTACTATACTGGCTCTTGCTTCTTAAACAGTGCAAAGATGGAAAGCCAACTATTTTAGCCAACTTGCTGATGATAAAATAACTAACAATATGTAATCTTCCTTTCAAGATTCAGTGGTTTCTATGTTTTTCAAGGACCACCAGATGACCAAAATATCTTCATGAGGTTAATGAAGCATCATGCAGAAATAAAATAAAAATTTTAAAAAGATATAATATTTAATGCCTATTCATATCTTACACGCTTTAGAAACATTTAGCAAGACAAAATCTTATAGAATAATATGATTAAAAGTTTAAATCTCTCAAAAAGAAGTAGAGGTTGCGGGTATGTTTCTTAATCTACAATGGAGACTTCTTTTTTCTAGCTTTACAAAACAAGACAAAGAGTTCCAAAATTTTATAAGTTCTATTAGATTTTCTAATAGACCTTCTTATTTTCATCTTAAAATATTTGAGGGATGCATTCAAGGGACCACATCCCCCCAACCTAGTATAGCTAAAGAATCTTGTAGATTTTTCTTATTTTATCTTGTAGCTTTTTCATATTTTATCCTTACAACTCAATAGGGATGAATTTACTACACAAGAGTACAATTATTTTGATTCAAAAAGGATACCCCTTAACCACAAATATGTGTGGAGCAATTGTTTGGATATCTCAGCTACATGGTATTGCTTGTTTGGCACTATTGTAAATTGAATATTCAGGTTGATACTCAAGGCTTAGGCAGGTTTTAGGGACTTCATTTATTCTGTCTGCATTCTTTTTTTACAGGATGTTTTCATCTGTTGGAGACAAATCTTTTTTTAAGTCTCGACTTTTGAGGTCATCAATTATGGGCTAGCTGCAATGATAGTTATGCATATATTTGGTAATTAAAGAAAGCTGCTCCTTTATTATAATAATCAGAGATGGGACAATCTTCTGACATAGTTTTCAAATGAGTGAAAACGTATGTTTTGTTCTTTCTCAAAATATTTGTAATGATCTGACACCAGTTTTTGATTAGTAGACAAATGACAATTACAGATTTATCATTTTGAATTTGATTTGTTCATAATCTACCCTGCTTCCTAATACTTTTCTGAGAAAAACATACTACTATTTCTAAAACAGAGCCAATTACCCATTAGAGACATTTCTTTACTCCAAACAGGTTTATATAAGACAAAACTATAAAATAAATTAATTTGCTTACTTCTAAGTGTTATCATAAGCAATTTATCTAGAAGCTATTCTGATAAAAAGTAGGCAATCTATGGATATATTACTGAGAGTTTATTTTGCCTAAGGCAATTCTCTGTTTATAATTATGTGATTTTTTGAAAAATAAAATAATTTACTTTCTATTTTATGGAGTAGAATCATGGACACTTGACCTGTAATTTGCTATTTACTGGGTTGTATTTAATATAATTTTCTGCAGGAAATACTATTATCATTACTAAGATGAAGATGAGAGACCTTACATTTATGTAACTATCTCTATTAGACACCTTGGCTCCTACAAGATGAATTTACATCACAATATTGTTTGGTAAGTTTGGCGGTTATGCTCATATAGCAATGTTAAATGGTTGCCCTTTAAACTTCTTTTCCAGAAGTAAAATCTCAAGTTCTGACACCAATTTTTCCAATAGTCATTTGAAGGAAATAATTTTTAAGGGTGATTAATTAAAATTCAAGGAGTTTGCCTCTTTTTTTCTAAGATACTATAGATTACATTGCTAAAAGAAACAAAGACAGTAAAAATAAATCACATAGACAATTAGTACCCCTTAACTTCTCCTTATAGTTTTTTTTTGCGTTGGGCTCTGTTATGATGCTGTCAGCTTTTACTGAGAATTGGCGTAATCATTACATTTATGGGGGGGATACTGTTTATTTCAGGGGTCCTAGAAGAAATTACTGTCAGATTTTATAATCAAGATAAATTATTCTGATCGACTGGCTTGTTTTATCTATATTGAGTCATAAATTATATAACTTACATCTTTTCAGAAAGTTTGCTTTATCTTTTTTAGCCTAAATATTTGATACTTACCATGAACAACATTCAGTGATGTGTCTTGAAGGTTTCCATTGGGAATAACCTCGAAGGTAGCAATTAAGTCTTTTCCATGTGAGAGCACTGAACAAGTGCTATGATCAGGGTCTCCAAAATTCACATATTGAAATTTTTCCATGTAATGAAACTTAATCATCCATGTGATCATATTAAGAGGTAGGGTCCTTAGGAGGTGATTAGGTTATGAGGGCTGTTATGCAATTAGTTACTTTATTTGGTACAAGCCTTGAGGAGGTGAGTTCACTCCTTGTGTCTTCTGCCATGCGAGGACATAGTATTTATTGCCTCTGAAAGATGCAGCAACCATATGCCATTTTGGAAGCAGAAAACCACACTCACGAGACTCTCAAGACTCAAAATTCAGTATCATTTTTCTTATTACATTTTATGATCATTTTTCTTGCCTAGTCTTCTTTGTTGTTGCTGTTGTAATGGGAATATCTGTGCTAGTCTTCCCACAGTATTTTGAAAGTATGCATTTATTTGTCTTCATACGCTTATAGTCATGGTGTATTCACCTCAGAATGAGTGTTTCTTGAGTCTCATCCACATCTGATTTAGATAAAACTCTAGATTTTGGACTTTCCAGTTGACATTGAATGAACTAAAACTCTGGAGATATTATAATGGGATTAATACATTTTGAAAGCAAAAAGAGCATGACTTCTTCTTCTTCATATTTTCTGGTACCAGGAATCAAACTCAGGACC
This sequence comes from Dasyprocta punctata, assembly GCA_004363535.1. NCBI lineage: Eukaryota > Metazoa > Chordata > Mammalia > Rodentia > Dasyproctidae > Dasyprocta > Dasyprocta punctata. Next base: position 43,053 of record RJWM01004226.1, on the reverse strand, counting down.
TTACACTTGCTAGGCAGGTGCTGTGCCATTGAGCTATATCCCCACCCCAAGAGCATGACTTTTTAAGGCCAGGGATGGGATGCTGTATTCACAATGTTCCCTAAAACTCATGTGTTGTAAATCCCCAATGCTATAATGTTAAGAAAGAGAGACTTTAGGCAATGATAGGTCATGTGAACTATATTCTGATGCAAGTAATCAGTCTTCTATAAAAGAGTAAGAGAAAACCATAGCTATCTGTCATTCCCTGAGTAGCTGTGAGATACTGAGATACTAAAAGACTCTAAGAAATGTATGTAACTTACTCAAAGACATGTATCTATTGAATATAAGAGCTATCATTCTAGGCCAAACAATCTATTTTGGCTACTACATTATGTTTCCTTCCAATTTAAAGGGCAATGTCATTTGCTGGTCTTCCTATCTAATCATATCTCACATATAAAACTTGGAGCTATATCTACTCTTCATAAATTTTGCAATGTGTTTAATTTTTCAAGAATAAACACAAAAATTGTTTTATTTTCTTCATACTTACAGTTCAAAGTGTTGAATTTGAAACTGGTAAAATTTCTTAGAAACTTACTATATAAACTTCTTGGAATTTGTTCGAAGCCATATGCTAACTACGAACAAGCTGCTAGTGTAGCTGATTAGTGCTCAACTAAAACGGAAGGCGAATTGAGCATGCCCGTATCAATGCTTCAGAGGGGAAGCATTTCACTAATTTAAGCATGCTTAAAGGGGAGTGCTGGATGAGCTCTACTGCATCCCAGATTTTTATTGAGAGTTTCTCTGAGAAATCATTCACAGACAATATGCAGCAATCATAGTGGGAAGGAGTTTTGCTACCTCCGATTATTTTCCAAAAGGTAAATTCACGAGGAGAAGTGAAAAATCATTGTTTGCCCTTGATTTTCAAACCTAAGAATCTAAATTTAGAAAATCGGATTTCTAAATTCATTTTATGCACTTATCGAGAAAAATATCTTTTTGAGAACAGAACTTGACTATTTTTGTGATTCTGGTCATATACCGAGTTGGATGAGAACCTAATCGAATTCAGTGGTTAGGTCTAACCTCGTATATCATTAATATCACTTAAGAGTTTTCTGAGTACTGTGCCTGTGCCACTTGAGATACACAGTGAACAAAACAGGTAAATATCCTGCCCTCATGGTGTTTACCATGTGTACAAGGCTAATTAAAAATTTGTGGCAATGTGGTTGTGAGTGGGATTGAAGTGTACCATGAAGAATGTGTTTTGCAAGCAAATAAATTGAAGAGGATTTGCAAAATGATTTCTCACTCTGTAGCAATAAAATATTTAAATATTTTTCTGTTAATAATGTGGTATAGTAATTTAATTTCTGAATATAGTTCTTGAATTCTTTCTCTGTACTGTAAAGTGCAATTTTACAGAACTATGTGTAATTTTCATTGCCATGTTCTTTCTGAGTCATTGCTTTCTTTTGGTATCCAAATTATGTATGTCTCATTTCCTCTTTTACCTGGTTATTTATTATCATTTTTCAATATGTAAATCAAGTATCAGGTCTTTCAGGAAAATTTCCCACTACTCAATACACTATAGCAATCATAATTGTTTGTCTTTCTCCTATTAGCTGTGAATGATAAAGTTAACTCTGTATCATCAGTGCCAACACAACACTTGGTACCTGTTGCATACTCAGTCAAAATGGTTTAAAGATCGATTAAAACTGACTGATAGAATGATCAACATCTGATACACAAATTCCTCTGCAAGTCAAAATCTGCCCATTCTTTTCAGTTTTATCTCTTCGTTAGGTCCATAAAAAAGAAATTGATCTGTAACAACCAAACTCACCTTCTCACAGTTTCCTGAACATGACTTTTGTATCTTTATTCGTGCAATTCCTAAATCATAACCAATAAAACAACACTCAAATGTCAAATCCAAAATCTCATTCCACTCATTCCATGAAGTTTCCTCTGAATTTATGCAGTATTTAGTTATAGTATCATTTATAGACTGTTAAAATAAATGTCAATATAGAGCAAGCTGTTTAGAAGCTATTTACATATATCCTTGAGGAAAGATCACCCAGGATGCCTGTAAAACTCTTACAAACATTTTGGCATTATTGTGTATTCTGTTATAAATATTATATAATAAAAATTTAAGAAAAACTGAATTAGTAAAAAGTCTTTAAGTATATTTATTGTTCAAAACAGAAAACAGCATTGAGATTCATGCTTGAAGCCCTCACTCTTCTTATTCTTTACTGTGAAATGCTATGCAGTTAATAGAGTTTCAGGTGATGTCTAAGACATATTTAGTGATTTGGTATGTTTTAAAGCAAAAGAGTTATGGGCTTGCATAACACTAGTGATCGTGTCTTATAATAATATCATTGACATTTTGATAGAAGTGGCATTGTATTTGTAGATTGCTTTGGATAGTACAGAGATTTTAGCAAAATAGATTCTTCTAATTAGTAAACATGAACTCTGTTTGTATTTTTTGGTGTACACATCAATTTATTTCATCAATGTTTCACCATTTTCCCTATAGTGATCTTTTACTTGTTTGATTAAAACTTATTCCTTGATAATTTTGGAGGTATTTTAAATGAGGTTGCTTCCTTGATTTCTTTTTAAGGTAGTTATTGAGAAACCCTGCATTTTTTTCTGTGTTCATATTTTATGCAGCAAATTTGTTGAATTTATGGAATAATTTCAACAGTTTTTGGAACTCTTTGGTGTTTTCTATATATAATATAATATGGTATGCTTTCAGAAAGATAAAGCAATCCTAAAATTTTTAAGCATGAAAAAATGTTGCAAAACAAAATGCAACAAGAAAGCCTGAACAGTCAAATCTTGAAAATAGCAAGCCAGGGGACATTATATTTCCTGGCTCCAAAACATAGTGCATAGATACAATATACAAAGCATATTGGCTTTGGTATGGAAGCAGACATGCACGCCAATGGGACAGAATAGGAAACCTAGAAGTATGTTCACGCATTTATAGTTAAGTGTTGATAGATGAAGGTGCTGATAGAACATATTGGGGAAAGATGATCTTTCCAATAAATATGACAATAAAATTGGCTACTTTCATGCAGAAGAGCAAAACTAGACCCTTATCTTTCACCAGTTACAAAATATCAACTCAAAATGAAAGATTTGACACTATGAAAAAATATAACGAGCAAAAGAAAAATACTTCAAGACATCAGTGTAAGATATAATTCTATAATAAAATCTCTAAAGCACAAGAAAAAAAAGCAAAAATTAAACAATGGGATTACATCAAATAGTTCTGAGCAGCGATACAAACAATTAATAGAGTGAATCTATGACCTGTAGAATGGGAGAAAATATTTGCAAGCTATGCATCTGACATGAAGTTAATATTCAAAATACATAAGAAAAGAAATTCCATCAATGAAATATAAAAAACCAAATTGAGAAGCTGCAATGGGCATTTCCCAAAAGAAGATATAAAATGGATAATAGTATATGAAAAATATTCAATATCACTAATCATCAAGGAAATGTAAATTAAAAGATTGCATTGAATGGCTACTACAAACAAGCTAAAGGTAGCAAATGCTGTTGAGAATATTTAGACAAAAGAACTTTTACACATTGTTAATAAAAATCTAAATTGGTACAGCAATTATGTAATACAGTGGAATATTTCCTCAAAACTTAAAAAAATAGAGTTAGCATATGAACTAGCAATACCAGTACAGGGTGTATAACCAGAAGATGTGAAATGAGCATATCAATGAAACATCCAAAATAGAAAATATGAGACTAGTATGTCAAAGAGACATCCCAAATTTCATAAATATTTCAGCACTATTTAAAATAGTGAAAATTAAATGATGTAATTATCCATCAACTAATAAATGGATAAAAAATGTAGTACCTATTCATAGTAAAATATAATTCCATCTTAAAATGAAATCCTGTCATTTGAAGCCACATGGATAGTTGTGAGATCATTATGGTAAGTGACATAAATCAGACCCAGATTAAGTCCACTTTAATCCCCGCACTCGGGAGGCTGAGGTCGGGGGAGCGTTGTGAGTTTGAGGCCGGCTTGGGCTACAACGTGAGCACAAGGCCGACCTGAGATACATAGTGTGACACTGCCTCAAAAAAGTAGGGCCAGGAGTTTGGCTCAGTGGCTTAAGTACCTGTCTGGCAGGCGCGAGGTTGTGGTTCAATTCTCGGTGAAAAAAAAAAAAAAAAGACAAGTCTACAAAATCTCAGTAATAGGTAGAATCTAAAAATGTTGATCTGGAAATTCAGAGTAGAGTAGTGGTTTCCAGAGGCAGGAAAGAGTGAAAGTATGGAACTTTCAAATATGTGTTTAACTATCTCTATATGCATATATTCAGTCACAGTTAGACTTGACTGCTAGATGAAAAATGATGCAACTTGAACAATTTTGTAGTATGATTTAGTTATTTAATTACACTAAGATTAAAACCAGTGATTTGAGTTGTTCTAATTTTTATACTTGAAAGTCAATAGCACCCAGTATTACCTCTACTGAATATTAGAAATACTCTATTTGATTCTATACTAGATATTAAGTAGGCATCACTGCTGGAAAAATGTAAGTATTCATTCTACATATTTACACAACTCAAGAAGCCCCAGGCATGTGGTTTGCAAGGAATTCTGTAATAGAAATGGACTCAAATTAAACAAGGCAAAAGAATTTATTCAATACACCAAACTGAAGAAATAACTAAGGAAACAAGCCTCAGGAAGGTAGGCCCCATAGCATGTAGAAGAACTTCAGAAAGTAAAAGCAGTATCTTATTTCTATTCTTTTTTTCCCCATGTTGCTTCAATTCATGTAGCCAGTAGCTACACAAAATACAGCTATATTGGCTGGCAGTTCATAAGCTTAGTGTTCAAAGTTTTATAAGTAAGTGACCCACATGAGAATTTTTCAAACACAAAATACATAGAAACAGAAATTACAACATATATCAAATCAAAGCAAACCCTTAGAAAATGACTGGATGGATTATCTTAGAAGTCATTACATCCTGGACTAATACTATAGGCTGCTGTGTAGTGTACTTATGGCTAGGTCAGCTTGAATCATGAAAGAACTGAGTCATGGCTGGATCACAGATAAATTTAATAACTAAAAGTCACCACTACCACTACATAATTGGACTAGAAGAGAAGGAGCTACTTATCAAAATGTTTTACTACTCCAAAAAATAAGAATTCTGTAAACAAAATAGTCTTTGTGTCTTATTGCAGGTGAAAGGGCTATGACTTTTAAATTTGGAATGAGTTCTTTCTGTAGGGAAGTTTTTGGTTCAGGGAGAAAGAGCTGGCATGAGTTAATCTTTGGGGACCAACAGAATGGATCAGATTCAATTCTCCATCTTCAGCTAGGATGGGAAATTGAGTCAGAAATTGAATTACATGTGCTGATAAGATGTGAGGATTCCTATTATTGTTGTAGGTTACTGATTATTGGTAGGCAGTACTGTGATTCAGGATCTCCCAGTTTTATCCTTCATAGGTTTTATAGGTATGTGGCTGACATTTGGACTCCACCACCGTGTAGACAAGGAGGATAATTTGCTTAATTAGGATCAGCTCTGGTGCATTTTCTTTACTACAGGATTCCTCAAGATGGGTAACATACATTCTATGACAGCTAATCCTTATTTGTCAGCTTCATTGGATTAAGACATATTTAGTAGATTAGTAGAGTATGTTCCTGTGTATATGTGGGAAGGTCATGGAGATGTGGCATTGGGAGCTATATTTGGTTCCTCTCCTGTTTCTTTATGATATGGCTCCCCTACTCTGCTTCCCAAATCTCATGAATTGAGCATCTTTGGTCTACCACGCTTTTATTCCACATTGCTCTTGTCATAAAGTAAGATGAATGTGGGCTGAATTTCTATAAAGTGAGAGACAAATTAAACCTTATCCCCTGTCTTAGTTACTTTTCTTGTTGCTAAGACCAAATACCCAATACCCACAAGTAAAGGGGAAAAGGTTTATTTAGCTCACAGTTTGTAAAGCTTCAGCCCACAATAGGCTGACTCCAAGGCAGGTGGCATGGCAGACAGGGATCTCAGAACTGAACAGAGCAGAAGCAGTTCATGGCAGACAGAGGATAGACAAAGCAAATAAGTAAGAGAGAACACAAGCCTCTTTCTGCCCTTATTTTGTGTGTAGGCTACTGGGACTAGGGCAGTGCCAAATCAATCAGTGTACTGATGTAGTAATCATACACCCTTAATTCCAGCATCACACACTCTAGATTTAGCCACCTTAGAAAAAGCCCCACCTGTGACTGCATGAGGCTTTGGGGGGACATCTAATCCCAAACCATAACACTTTCTTTAAATCGTGTCAGGTATTGTGTCCAGTAATGGGAAGGTTGATATTCCTATCCTTCTTCCTAATGTCTGTTAGAAAGATCAGTTAATGAAGAAATCAGTGACTATTAAAATTTTAAAATACAGTGATCCATGGATATTTGATTGAATTGAAGACTCGGAAGAGAAAACAACATTTCATATGAGCAAAGGACAAAAACGTCCATGACTGGTTGAACAGTACAGGATAGAAATTTGAAGATGGCAGCCATAAATAGAAGACATATTTAGAGAAAATAAAAACAGTTTATTTCTGAACTGAAGGATGGGAGTGGCACCAGGAGAGTGGGAACATAAATTATTTGGAGAATGTCTTCATTCTAAAATAATTTCATCATCTACAAGTACTCAAGAAGAACTACAAAGATACAGAAAATCTTTCACTTCTTTATTATTTAAAATGTAGACCTTCATATTCATAGATTCCCTGAGTATTAGTGATTCTCTCAGGAAATAGAAGGAAACTTCTCACATAACTTTGAGGTCATGTTTTTGGGATTTTAATTTAAGTGTTACTTCCTAAAAAGCCAATAAAAAAGGTTTTCAGAATTGAAAAAACATTAGTTGTTTTCCAGCTTTCACTTAAGGCTCATGCATTCCTCATGTGTATACTTATACAGTTAATGAAATACATATTTGCAAGACACCACATTAATAAGAATGAGTGATTGGGAAAAGTGTCACCTGCATTTTGTTAATTTGCTGCAAGCTCACTTTTCCTGCAGCTGGCATATATTTTTAATCTTTTTATCTGGCAAGATAGAAAAATCTGTGGTAAGGAAAACAGCAGCAGTTCTTTCTCTTCATAAAGAAAAGGATGCTGAAAATGTGAGAAATAACAGCCCCATTCCAATTTTATTCACAGCAGTTAAATTATTTAAATGTCTCTTCTGCAGTCAAAATGAATATTTTTTAGTTTACAAATATTTTATTGCGATTAGGGCAATTTTGTTTCCATTATCTGAGCATCCCAATTGTAGTTTATTAGAAATGAGAAATAACCCTCCCAAAATGAATCTGAATTAGGGTTTCAGGGTCAAATTATATTTATTGATTTTCCCAGGTTCTTTGAATAGGGGAACTATAATGTATTTCCATAGTTAAGTTACTCTTTTATACGTATGTTTTGTCTTTAGTCAAGCAAAAGGCATTATAATTCAGGCCAAAATAAAATCCACAAACTTTATTATAGAGTTTCTGTGTTAAAAGATTTAATAATGCCCAGTTTTATTTAGGGTGCATCAATTAAATGGTTGCATCGTGAATTTGGTCTCTTTAGGGTACTGACATTGGAAAGCAAAAATTGAGAAACATTTTCATTTCTTTATTTTAAAGAGGCAAAATAAAAGAACAATAAAACACAATTTCAAAAGAGGTTAGTAGGAAAATTACAATAATTAATACATTGTGTGTTTTTGTCTTCACAGTAGTTTTTCAGGGTACAAGATACAGGCGTGATATCTAGTCCAAACAATATTAGCACAAATGTTTCTTTTCAGTGAACTAAAAGCAACTAGCTGTACAACTATCTTAACTATCTTGTGTACAAATATTTTTCCCTTCCTTCCTTTCCTTTTTACCCCATCACAGTTTGTTTTTTCTTTTGAACAGTTTCTTTCCAATTCACAGTATCAGTTGTACATTTTGAACCTTATTTATTCCTTCAGTTTTTCATACTAATGAGATAATACGATGTTTACGCATATGGATCTTATTTATGATTTATACATATGGATCCACTTATGAGCATGGTCTCAAGATGCATCCATTTACCTATAAAAGTCTCAAGTTCATCCTTCTTTATGACTGAGTAGTATTCTAATATATATATATATATATATATATATATATATATATATCCCACACCTTTTTTATCCTTTTCTTGAATGATGGGTGTTCAGCTTGTTTCCAAGATTTAGCTATTACAAATTGTGCTGCTATAAATATGGGTGCACACATATGGCTGTAGCATGATGTTTTTAATTCTTCTGGGAAGCTACCCAGAAGGGGAATACCTGGGAGTAATGAGACCTCTAATCCTAGTTTTTTAGGAATTTCCACACTGATTTCCACAGTGGTTGCACCAGTCTACACTCCCACTAACAGTAGAGAATGGTTCCTTTTTCCCCACAGCCCCTCCAGCATGTTTTTTATTTTTATTTTAGTTTTTTTAAATTTTATTTTAAAGATAGTAAAATCCAACAAGAGATAACAGAACAATCAAAACAAAGCAGTAGACCTGGCATAGAACTTCAAAGAGAGATACTATGAAAACAATAGCTACTATATTGTATCTTGTTACTTTCAGAATAGTTGACCATTCCATCAGGCATAGCGAAAGCAAACCAAAAACAAAACACAATAAAACCAACAAAAACAGGATGTGAAATGAAGAAAAAAAAAAGGAAACGAAAATTAAACAAAATTAAGCAGAACAATGACAACAATATTGGGGCTCGAAGACAGGACAGAGGACAATCCCACATATTTGTCACACTACACAAAGTCATCTTGCTGCCTCTCCAGGGGCAACCTCCAGCATTTGTTATTGGTTGATTTTTTGATGATAGCCATTCTTTCTTGGGTGAGATGGAATCTCAGTATTGTTTTAATGCACATCTCTTAAATGATCCATGATACTGAACATCTTTTCATATTTTTATTTGTCATTTGTATTTCTTCATATGAGAAGTGTGTATTCATCTCATCCCATTTTTGGACTGGGTCTTTCAGTTTGGAGAGTCTTTTTTTCATTTCTTCATATGTTCTATATATCAATCTTTTGTCTGAGGGAAAACTGGCTATAATTTTTTCCCACTGTGTGGGTTGTCTTTTCACTCTTGGTGATTTCTTTTGTTGTGCAAAAGCTTTTTAATAAGATGAGATTGCATTTGTTGATTCTTTGTAGCATTTCCCTTGCAGTCTGGGTTTTGTTCCTGAAAACTATGCTCACATCTATGATTTGAGATTTCTACCAATTTTCTCTTCCTGTAAATTTAGTGTTTCTATTTAATTTTTAGATCTTTGATCCATTTTGATTTTAGTTTAGTGCATGGTGATAGATACAGGCTGTTTTAGTCTTTGGCATGTGGAGAGCCAGTTTTTCCAGCACTAATTATTAAAGAGGCTATCTTTCTTCCAGTGAACATGTTTGATTCCTTTGTCAAAGATAAGGTGACTGAGTGTGTTTAGGGTAGCATCTTCATCTTCTATTCTGTTGGTTTTTTGAAATAATAAAATTGAGAAACCATTATTTAGCCTCATCAGAAAGAGGAAAATAAAAACACAATTCTGAGTAGCTAAGAATGAAAAGGGGGAAATCACAACAGATCCCACAGAAATCCAGGGGCTCATCAATATCTACTCTATTTCAATAAGGTGGAAAATGCAGAAGACATAGACAGGTTACTAGACACAACTGAATTGCCAAAAGTAAATCGAGAAAATATATAGATATTCAAAATTTCTGATATCAGCCAATGAAATTGAAAATGTAATAAAAAATTTACCAGCAAAGAAAAGCTCAGGCCCTGATGGATTCACTATTGAATTCTACAAGAAATTTAGAGAAGAACTAATGCCACTAATGTTGAAACTCTTTGAAGAAATTGGAAGGGAAACAGTACTTCCAAAATCATTCCTGGAAACAAGTATTACCCTGATTTCAAAATCAGAAAAGAACCTAACCAAAAAAGAAAACTATAGGCTAATCTTCCTAATAAACACGCAACAAAAACTCCTCAAAAATATATGACAAACAGAATGCAGCAAATAATCAAGAATATTATACATAATGACCAAGTATGATTCATGCCAGGGATGCAAAATGGATCAACATACACGAATCAATAAATGTAATGTCTTTAGTTCAATATTAACAGAACCAAAGACAAAAATCACAAGATCATCTCAATAGATGCAGAAAAAGCATTTGACAAAATCCAGCACCCACTCATGATAAAAAAACCTACAGAAAATTGGAGTAGATGATCTTTATCTCAATCTGAAAAAGCCATCTATGACAAACCAACGTCATATTAAGGAGTCAAAAATTGAAAACTTTCATTCTAAACTCAGGAAAGTGATAAGATGTCCATTATCACCACTCCTATTCAATATAATTCTAGAAACGTTAGCCAGAGAACTTAGACAAGAGAAAAAAAAGAATAAAGATAGGAAAGGAAGAAGTTAAATAATCATTGTTTGCAGATCACATGATACTCTACAATGAAGATTCCAAAAACTTGTAGATTTAATATACAAATTCAGCAGTGTAGCGGGATACAAAGTCAACACTCAAAAATCAATAGCATTCCTTACACAAGCAACAAACTCAGAGAGAACATTTAGGGAAACCACACTCTTCACAATAACATCTAAAAAGTGAAATACTCAGGAATCAGTCTAAAACAGGATGTAAAAGATCTGTATAGTGAAAATTACTGTACCCTAAAAAAAGGAGATTGAAGAGGATATCACAAAATGGAAAGAAATACCTTACTCTTGGAAAGGAAAAATCAACATAGTGAAAATGGCCATACTCCCAAAACTCCTAAACAGATTTAAGGCAATTCCTATCAAAATACCATTAGCATAACTCACAGATCTAGACAAAACACTCTTAAAATTCATTTGGAGCCGGAAGAGACCTAGATTAACAAAAGCAATTTTAGGCAACAAAGGCACGTCAGAGGTCATCATAATCCCAGACAAAGCTACTGTGATAAAATCGGTATGGTACTGGGGGTGAAAAAAAAAAAAAGAAAAAAGAAAAAACAGACCTGAGGATCAGTGGAAAAGCATTTTCATTTTTAATCATATTATCTATTGTGAACTTAATTAGTCAAGTGCATAATTGCTCAGAAATGATTTAATGTTTAATTATTAATTTGGGGAAGACTAAATTTTGATAACTTTAAGTTGAGAAAATTCAATCATGTGGTATTGTAATAACCATTTTATTGGTTGGAGGTGGGTGCATAGGTTTTCAGTTCTCATTCTCTTGGTCATGATAAGGTATCTGATGTGTCCGTGATTTAAAAGAGGCAGCCTTCTTATAACACTTGAGTCTCCATAGATCTTCATAATGTGTTGATGAGGCAACTGTGAAATTTAGTTTATGTGTACATTGTATAACTTAATTGCTTTGTGAATTTGAGCTCAAAGTATCAAATATACAAACATATTTTCAATTACTCAATATTGGACATTTTATATTATTATTGCAATTTGATAGAACTTATGCATTGACTAATAAAATACACTTTAATTGTGCCAGTATCAGCATTTTGTGATGAGGGATATGACTTTAAAGAATTAAATACTTAATTGCTTAGTGCTATAAAAGGAAATGCTCTGTGCTTTGGGATTAGGAATGCTATTCTTTTCATTTGAATAGTCAAAAATATCCTAAAAGTATCCATTTTTGAAATAAGATTTTAGGAATGGTAAAGTAAGAAACTCCAAAAAAACCCACTTTTTCATATGAAGATACTGGCAATTTGGTCAGTATAATTTTTACCAGAACTTCCTAAAATAATAATAAAAAACTTCATCATATGTGAATTATAGACCAATAATCTTATTGAAAGTGAATATTTTATGTAATGCAGATTAACAAAATATCTTCCTTAGTCTTGACTTCTTGAAGGAACAGTGCAGGTATTTTCTATTTACAGATGATAGTATGACTCAGATAAATTTTAGAGAAAAGTATAAAAACAGAATTGCCTGAAAAGCATATTTACAGACAGTAAGGAGTTATGTTCACGGACAGTGATATGCAAGATGTGAAAAACTCAGCCTAATTTAGGGACAGATCCAGACAGATCACAGGCATCAGTTATTTAAAAGACGGGGGTGGGGAGGTGGCAGAATTTTATGAAGAAAATTGGAGCTCCATATACATTTGATATGAGTTATTGACACATCTCAGCTACTTACAAACTCTCTGACTTAACTACTCGAAATCTTGTTCCCTCAGCTGCAATCCAGGAACACCAAAAGACAACTGCAAGTTCATTTGTGCATTTCAAGTGAGATAACTATGAGTCGCACAACTACTAGAGGTGTAGGAACCTAATAATCATTTTCCACTTTCCCACTTTCAAACTGAGAAAAAAAGAAAACTAGGGTCAGTTATCCAATTTCTCATTCTTATTCTATTGAGTTGCAACAAGAATGAGAGTCCAATTTGTGTAATGGGAGTGAATTTCAACCTTTATGCTCAGATCTGTAGGAAACTTAGCCTTATTCAGTTTAAACTGATTTGATTTTAGATCTCAATTTCAGTTATTATTTAGCTCCCCTTCCTTTCTCAACTTTGTAGCTGATTATACAGAGCGCATATGGTCTGTGTGATCTATTTCAGTCTCTGTAGGATCAATTGCAGCTCAGTCTATGGTCATAGGTCCTTAACAGTTCAATAGATTTCTGCTGCTCTACCACAATGGCATACAGCTGGTAAATTTGGTTAGAAAGCTAGGAACTCCACTGATACACTCAATACCCAGTCTTTGCTGAAGTTTCCCTAATTTTGAGAAGAATTTATGTTCCCAAGTATTTTCTACTATGTTGAAAGTTTGCCTCTATCTTCATTTCAGACAGCTTCACTTCTACATTGCTACACTTTTTAAATTTAAATTTAGTTTTTAGTATTTTTATTAGCACATACATGTGACACATAATGAATACATTCTACATGGGGAATTGGTACATACACATATGTATTAATAAAAGCACACAGATTGTACATGTTAATGGGGTAATATGATGTTTCAATATATGTGTACATTGTGTAGTGGTGAAATCAGGTTAAGCATATCTGTCTCCTCAAGCATTTATCATTTCTCTACGGTTAAAATTTCCAATATATTGTCTTGCACAGTCATTTCAAAATGCTTTGTTCATTTTTGTTATTTATATTCTCCTTCCTGTGCAATATTACACCAGAACTTCTTGTTCCCCCCCAGTCTTGTACTAGCCATCATTCAATATTTCCCCATTCATCCCTCCCCAACCTTTTAAAGGCAATGTTCACCCTCTTCACTTCTCTCCTTGAAACTCAGTATTGTTTCTTTCATGAAAGGAGGCTGTGACAGAATATATAAATCAAATTTATCACCAAGCAATTACTGTTGCTTCAGATTTCAAAATTTCTTAGAGCCGGGAAGTACAATGTTGACCAATTTTTGGAATCTGAGAGTGGATGGGATGCAGCTGGACCCCATATTATTATATAGTATGTGCTATCAATTCTTATTATGAATTGAATTTCCAAATTTGAGAGGAAATATGCTCTTACAGATAAATTCTTCAGACTGAATATGTATTTCAATGAAAAATCTGGAATAATACTGTGAAAAAAACGAGCCAGACAGAATCGCTTTATAATGAGAATCAGTTCTATAGTCTCAGTTCAGCTTCCCATTTATCTACAAATCTATGTACATTAGAATTTCACAGTAATTTCAGAATCTTCTGGGTAGCCATTATATAATTGATATCATTCAATAGTTCATGCACAGTAGATGCTAAATATATTAGTTTTTTATTGCTGATTTGATAATAGCATGGGAAGTCAATTTTTAAACCATTTATTTTTTATGCATAGCACAAGATAAAAAAGATATTGTACTTGATAAATGCATTAACACTCAACTGACTGGTTGACATTCTGGGCAATATAGGCAAAAGTCAATACTAAATTAATAATCAAGAATTCTTGCTTCTAGATATGCCTTTACCACAAGATATATGATCTTAGGAAAAGTATTAAACATTTCCTGTTTATGTTTTGAAAATGTAAAGCAATGATAATATGATTTTTTTCTTATTTCTCTTACATGGTTGATGTGTGGCCCAACTGAGATAGTATGAATATTTGGGCTTCAGTAGAACAGCAGAATTAATATGATGAACTATTTCTTAGCAATAAGAATTAGTATTTTCACCAGTTAATGTGAAAAGTATTCATTACTGGAAACCATTTTTTCCCATGTGCCATAATGTGGATTTACTCAGTTCTTCTGCAAGAAGACCATAACCACATTAATTATTTTTATGCTGCTTGGGAAAAGATACAGAATACACAACCTAAATGAAAAAGAACTTATTTTGGTTCACAGTTTCAGAGGTTTCATTCCATGATCGACTGGCTCCTAGGCAAAAACATCATGGAAGAAGGATATCATGGAGGAAAACACCTCACCTCATGACATCCAGGAAGCAAAGTTATTAGGAAGAAAGTCAGAGAAAGGGCTGTGACAAGACAAGGGTACTTCAAGGTCACATCTCTGGTTACCTGCTTCCTCCAGTTGAGCCCCATCTCCTAATAACTCACTTAGATAAGCACCCATCAATCCATTAGTGAGGTCGTTGACCTCATGATCCAACTGCCTCTCTAGACCTCATCACTGAACATCACTGCATCAGGGATCAAGCTATCAACACCCAAATCTTTGAGAGATGATTCAACTTTAAACCATAGCAGTGCTAATCTGAAATCTGAACTAATTTAATATGCTAGAGTGTTGAATTATGTACCAGGGTATTTTCTAAATTAAAGGAAATTGTCCTATATTATTTTAAAAAATGCCACGTTGCAAAATTATAGATTTTGCAATTATATTTATTTGAAATTTAGTCTGTTATCTGAGATAACATTGAGGCAGGTAAAGTTCGAGATAAGTACTACTTGAATCTGAGTGCATTTGTGATGGTCAACTGTATGTTTCAACTTGGAAAATGATTTTGAATGAGATGAGCAGATAAATCAGTAAACTTTTAGTAAGGGAACTACCCTTTTCTAAAGTGCAAGTAGGCTTCATCCAATCAGTGTGTTGTAGTGAGGGACTGCATGGGAAACAATTACAAACAGGACACATAATTTATAGTATTATTTATAATGGTCACTCAAAGAGTCAAGTACAAAGAAAGTCCAGGAAATTTGTCCACACACTGAAGATCTGGAGAATCCAGTCAAGGGCCTGGATCCCATGGCAATAACCTGCATAAGTTCAGCTGAAGACCTAGAGCCCATGTCAATGACTCATGCAAGTCTATTTCATGGATCTGTGCTGGGAAGGCCCAAAGGTCAGCAGTGGGAGCTAGAAAGTCTGTGCCAGCAGAATGAAGGATCTGTGCCAGCAGGCTGAGGGTTCTGCACTGGAGCTAGGAATAAATGCTTCCTAGAATCAGGGCTCCCCTGAAAAATAGCACAGCCGTCCTCAGCGACAATGAGGTTCCAAACTCCTCCAATGATGAGAACAGTTGAATTCATATCAGGAAGTCAGCATGACAAGCATCTCTTGGAAATTGAACAACACACCGTCTTCCCCTCCAGAGCCAGGAACTGGTAAGGACCAGAGCTCTTCCAAAGTGAACCACAGCCATTCTCAGCAACAGCAAGGTTCTGAGCTCATCTGACAATGAGAGTAGCCAAGTTCATATCAGGAAAGAAGCTCAACAAGCTCCTCTAGGAGAACCCATGGCAACAGGAGAACAAAGAACACCAAAGAACAACAACACTCTCTTTCTCTCCAGGTCTCCTTTTTATGCTGGCAACAATCCTCAGGTGGGCCATCTATACTCAGCACCATGGTGATTTAGTTTAGCTGGTGTTTAAATTGACCATCGGTTTTCAGTCTACCACACAGTGGAAAACCTCAGCAGAACAAAAAATAAGAACATTTCTACCAGAGAACAAAAAAATCTATCCTATCCAAGTTCAAAATTCTCCAGCACATTGCCTTTTGAATTCCATTTGAACCACTGGTTCACATGGTTCTTCAGCCTGCCCAGACACACTGTAGATTTAGACTTCCAGCTTCCATAATTGCAAGAGCAAATGGCTCATAATAAAACACATACACATATCTTTTTGGTTCTGTTACTTTGAAGGATAAGAAGAAAAAGCAGAAGAAGAAAGAAGAAAGAAAAGAAAGAAGAAGAAGAAGAGGAGGAGGAGGAAGAAGAGGAAGAAGAAGGAGGAGGAAGAAGAAGAGGAAGAAGAACATAGCTTTTTTATGTGTGATATGTGCTGTATTAGGCATCATCAATGAAGGTGAAAATAGTGTTCACCATTGCTATGAAAGAAGTTTTTCTACTTTACTCGTTTTTTATGTTTATGCTTCTTGAACAAAGGACTTCAGATTCAGAAGGATTTCAATACATACCAAGTATAAATGAGAAACATACATATTTAATGTGTACACAAAAATAGAAATGTACATATAAATGAAAGATTGCATGATATAATGGTCATTTTGTGCTCAGAATGTCAGTACTGACATAACAGGATGCCATGTCAATTACCCTTGTATTTCTCACACTATTTTATCATGCTCTAAATATTTCAAAAGCACACACAAGATTTTAAATCATCCAGTCATAATTCAAATACCCTATAGAGACTACAGAGATAAGGTAAATTTTGCTTCTCTCATATGACATCATTATTGTCCTACTGAAGCCAGAAAAGAGACAGATGACTTCTAAAGACTCATGTCAGGATACTTTTATTACAATCAGGCAGGCTTTGCACTTACAGCTTACAAGATATTAAAATTTAGAATATTAAATAATAAGATCTCATACAACAGTGTTTCAATGCCATTAGCTTCCAATAAATCAAATTTGCAGGAATTAAAGTATCAAGTTATTATGTTTCACTGAGAGGAAATATTAAAATTCATGAGTATTCTAAAGGACATCATAACTAAAGCAGAGCAGATTACATTTCTGCCAATAAAGAAGCGTGAACCTCCTTCAATAGGTCTTTACCATGAACTTTTCAGAAATGAACAGAAAAATAAATATTCATATTGAAAAAATATATGGGATTAACTTGAATAACGCTGATAGAAGATAAGAAAACTCAGGGAGTTCATTTAAAAATAGCTGATATCCTTCATAGCTGTCAGGAAAAAGAAATTGCAAGGAAAGAGGTTGAAGACAATATGAAGGGCATTTCAAAATACTTAAATGACACAAGGTATGAGAATGATGAGATATATCTTTTTAGAGGAAATTGGATATAGAAGTTACACAAGTTGATAAATAATAATTAGATATACAAGCAGCAGTAATTTAGAGCAGAAAGAATATTAAAATTTTATAAAATGTGATTAAATCTTTATAAATTAATAAATTTATAAAACAGAAGTAATGTGAATTCAGAAAAATTAAATCTAAATTAAACACAAAAATGGCATATAATATTATGTAAATACTCCCTTCCTCAATATAGGATCTCACTTAAAATAATTTTTCTTAATGCTAAGAACAAAGTAGCAAAGCAATTTAAATGGAAATATTCATTGTATTCAGAACCAGCTTAGAAATGTTTTTATTACAAGTGTTTTTTTTACTATTAATGTCATACAAATATGGAACATATATTTTTCCATGATATATTAGTCAATTCAACTGCCAAAATAAATTTCTTTCTGAAATTAAGTAATATAAGCTTTCTTTCTTGTCCATACAACTTACCCCAGAATGGTGGCTTGTGAATGTTGGGATATGTCCATGAAGAAAATGTGCTGGAGAAAATTTAACCTATTTTGCTCTTTTTCTTCAGAATATAGAAGTATGAATAATGAAGAAATATTTTTAGACTTTTCCTTTTATACTATAGTTCTCTTTATCCCAATTATTCATTAAAAGAGGTGACTTCCTTGTAGTCTTGTAGAGCTTGCTCATTATTTACCCTGTGCCATTTCCCACAGAGAACAAGGGCCACATATGTGTAAGTATAGAATGGTAACAAGCAGAAAAGTGTTTGTAGTGCTCATATTAGACAAGAGAAAGCCAACGCTTAGGAACTTTTCAAGCAGATCATTTGAGAGGGATATGAAAAGTTATTTTTCTCTTTGAAATGTATGCTAGGGAATGTTTATTGTTGAAAAGGAGGATATACTGGTAAGTCTATTACATGTATTTATCATCATTATTTTAATTATTCTTTTATCTCTGGACATATGATTCAGTATTAACAAATGAGAATATGAATTTAATCATTGAATTGTATTTCAGCTACAAGCTCTGCACTTAACGTTTTACAGTTTACGTATATCATAAAAAAATACAGTGTTTGATTTAAATACAGTGGTGTCTAAGTTCATGAACTTAATTCGTTCCATGATTCTGGTCACAAACCAAATTGGTTGCAAACTGAATCAAAATTTCCCATAAGATTCAATGTAAATAAGGTCAGTCTGTTCTGAACTACATGATTTTTTTAACCACAAAAATATGAAACAAAGTACAGTATAGCACAGTATGAAGAGAGAGAACTCTAACCTTGTTGAGGTGAGTTGTGACTTGCAGGGCATGAAGATGGATGGGGAGGAGCTAATTGCTTGGAGGGAGAGTCTACTTCCCTAAGCACATTTGGGGAGGTATCCTTCAAGAGTTTCTTCTTTTCTTTGCCTCTTAGCTTGAGGGTCCATTTTGATGAAAAATCTGTCTAATGTCACTTTTTCTTCTGTGCTGCTTAACCCTCTGAAAGTGTGAGAGCACTGTAGTTTTCTTCAGATTCAATACTCTGTTCATTACAGTTATGTTGAAGTGGTGCATTTCAAAGAAATTCTGGCACTCATTTAATTCTTCAGTAATAGATTTTATCACATCTCTGATAACCTCCTCTCTGTATTCCTCTTCTTCATGGGAATGTTCAACAAGTGCCTTCTGTTGCTCACTCTGGAGTTCAGCAAGTTCTTCCATCTTCAGTTCCTCCTTACGGTCCTCAAAAAGTTTATGTCTGCACCATCAGTTGCCTGGCTCATATTCTTTCATGGACACAATCACTTCCACTGCCTGTGCATCTGAACCTTCAAAGTCATGGTCAGTGACACATGAAGACCACAGTTCCCTCCAGGGTGAATTTAAAATCTGGTATACGACATCTTCCCAGGCTTTGTCAATGAGAATGATGCAATGCAGGACACTGAAATGTTTCTCCTGGAACTCTGTCAGCATCAAGGATGTGTCTTAAGTGACATTGAAACACCTGGTGAAGTGTCTTTGTGCACAGCTTCTTGAATTTGTAGATCACTAACTGGCCTATGGGCTGCAGAAGAGGTATTGCATTGAGGGGGAGGATCTTGACCGTTATGAAGTCATACTTCGCATCCATGTCATCCATCAGGACTGAGGGTGTTCTGGGGCATTGTCCATCAGACGAAGGGACCTCTCAGGTGGTTGTCAGGAAGATAGTTCTTAATGGTGAGTGCAGATACCTCATGCAGCCATTCCATGAACAACTGTCTTGTGACCTCCACTTGCCAGGAAGTCTGGCCTTGTTCACATTCTGTTCCTTGAATTCAAGAAGGGTCTGGGTAGGTACATGAGTAGTGGCTTAATCTTCACTTCAGCAGTTACATTTATTCACACGCAGCAAAAGGGTCAATCTGTCCTTCACGGGCTTGTGCCTTGGCAGTGCCTTTTCCTCCCATGTGATTTAGGTTGTTTGGCATCTTCTTTCAGAGGAGGTCTGTTTCATCGAAACTGAACACTTGTTGAGTGAGCTATATTTCTGCCTTCCTGAGTTCCACCAAGTCTGTCTTGTAGGCCTCTGCAGCAGTCTTGTCATAACTAGAAGTCTCACTGTGTCTTATCATACTACGGATGCCACTTCTCTTGTGGAATTTATCAAAATGCGCTTTACCAATTTTAAATTCATCATCTACTGCACGTGTGGAAGGGTTTTCTGGCAGTAAATCACTGTGAGATTTCTTTTTTTTCCCCTCAGATCATAGTTTCACTAACACCGTCACCTGCCAGCTGTTCCTTGTTCAACCATGCCAGTGAAAGTTTTTCAGTCTCTTCCAGCACTTATGTCCTCTGCTTAATTAACATTGTTACTCCTTTCACCATCTCAGTTTCTTTGATGGCATCTTTATTCTTCAAAATAATCAAGAACACTGACTTTCTAATCTTGTACTCTGAAGCCAGATCAGTCACGCGAGTCCCAGGTTCATGCTTTTCTACACTTTCCTTCTTCCACTCAGTGGTTATTTTCCTCAAAACATTCTTCTTACAATTGTTGCTGCTCTGCACATTCTTTTTACCTTCATTACCTCTCTTCTTGTAGTATCATTAAATAAGTGCTACTTTCCCAGAAGAAAATAAGAGTTGGATAATCTCCTGACCATCTGATAAAAAAGGAAAGTAACTGCTTTATATAATACCAGGCTGCTGAAACAGTGGCATGTAGTGAAGCAATTAGAGGTGAGAGCCAGATATGGTGGAACACATCTGTAATGCCAGCAATGTGGAGGACTAAGGCAAGTCTGAACCCAGCCTAGGTAACTTAGTAACTTAATGGCTTCCACTCTCAAAGCATAAAAAAATTAAAATATCTAGTTCAATGTGAAGACTCTGAACTAGATTCAGTTCTGATGGGGTGGGAAAGGGGGGAAATTATAGGCAGACAAGAAGGATGTAAGTCAACTATAGATACACAACTGCTTAAAATTAACATGCTGCTGTCATAAAAGGATTGAGTGCTTCTAGAAGCAGTGGTCAGATTTTATATTTGGCTGATGAATGTGAAGGAACTCATTTTCCTAAGTCTCCTTTTATGACAACCTTTATTTCAACTCATATCTCCTACTTTGCTGCCCTGTTGCAGATCTCACTGGATATAGTATCCACCCTTAAAATGTCCTTTACCCTCAAAGCATCTGTTTACCTTTAGATTTCTATATTTTCCAGTTTAAATCTGTTTTCAACAAGTCTCCCCAGCTCTTTGATGGTTTCCTTGTACTCTTGGGGGGAAAGTTTAATCCAGATATTGGCAAGCTCCTGAGATTTATACATTTCAATTCTCACTTGCACTTGCATTTGTGCTGCAGAGAAATGCTGGCATTCTTTCTTCCTCTTCTTTTGCTTACTATACTATAACAGAGACTGATGTATTCTTCTTGAGAAATATCCCTAACTTCTTCATGTCCAATATTGTCTGTTACTACAAATGTATGGAGTGATTCTAAAAATTGATAAATCAATCAACTTTCTATAAAACATATTTACTAAAATTACATTATCAAATCCTAAATTATGCCATTCATTATGTCTTAGTGTAGTTTGAAGCCATGGAAAGTTTATGCTCATTCCATCTTTCTATCTTTTCCCATTACATGAGTTGAAAGTAAAGTCCTGGTTCTCTATACCTCTCTGAGCAAAGACTGGTCTCATTTGCTAATATATAGCCATGGTCTTCCTCCAAAAGACATGTGTGTTCAAAGTAGAAATGATTTAAAATGTAGAGGTTTTTTAAGGAGACAAACACAGAATAACTTCATAATTAAATAAAGCATTTCTACAAATGTCTATAGGTCTTGCACTGATAACAAATGTATTAAAATTAATAAATCAAGATTTAACTTGTTCCTGAAATTTCTCTATATCTGTAACTAGGTGCAGATAGATATAGATGTGCACATAGATAGAGACTGATCAATTAGGTGACCCCGAGCAGCAGATCTAATGGAAGTCTTCCCTTCCAAATGGCATTCCCACCCCAGAATATCTGAGATTTGCAACTCTTAACACAGTAGAGTTTTAAACTTGAAGTTGGAAGAGATGCTTTCCATCACGTGTATTATTAATGTGGCATTAAAGGACTGGATACTTATTATTAAGTCCTGAGCTATACTCTTTCTTAAGAGGAAGTAATGACTTAATATCATTCTGTTTTGGATTAGTTCTCCTAAACATGAAGATTGTGTAGCTAGTCTGCTTATTTATGGTCCTCAAATGGGCTGTGGTCTCAGTGGTAAAATTTTAATTATTTCAGAAAGTGTAGAAGTCTTACATATTTATAGTATTTTCCTATTGGGACATGGAAAAAGTGACTCAGTTATATAGTGAAATCTGTAATTTTTCCTTCCAGAAGTAGATATGCTATAAGTAACATTTACAAAATGAGGTTATTATTTATTTTTATAGCTATATGTTTGGTGTCCATTAGGTCTACTATTAGGAAGGTAGATAGATTTTCTTGGTCCTGACCATAATCATGACATCATTAAAAGTTACTCTCCTTTGAGATACATACAAAATTGATTTGCATCCACTATTTTATGTCCAGCAGGAAACCCAATGCTTTTCACATTTCTGTGAATTCTCAGGAGTGTACACACAGTTACTTATAATTTGAATTTCTGTTTTACTCTGAATTTTAATCTACGTATTTGTCATTTTGTCTGGTTGCTGCAACTATAATCTCAAACAAGCAACATTGTTCATGTCTTTAAATTCTCCAATATGTCAGCTACTCAAAGCATTTGTAGATGTGGTAGATCATACTAGATTTATAATATTTCCAATAGTAACTGGTACTTTGAGATAATTATATCTATATCTATATCTATATCTATATCTATATCTATATCTATATATTGATTCACTTAAAAACACAGTATTGTGGGCTGGGGATACAGCTCAGTGGCACAGGGTCAGCTTGGCAAGTGCAAGGTCCTGAATTTGATTACCAGTTCAAAAACAAAAAAACAAAATACAAAAAAAAAAACTGGATGTGCTTATTCCTTGTTCTTTTCTTATTATCTTTGCACCAACAGCCAGAAAACTTTAATTGGCAAAATATCTTTAACATAGTTACTTTTCTTGTTGAAGCAAAATACCCAAAACCTATACATTAAGAGAGGAAAGGTTTATTTAGCTCATAGTTTATAGAGGTTTCAGACCATAACTGACTGGCTCCAAGGCAGGGTGGCATGGCAGACAGGCATCACAGAAAAGAAACAGTTCATGGCAGGCAGAAGGTAGCAAATCAGCAGGAGATGATCACATATATTTCTATCCCTTATGTTTTATCTAGGCTACTTAAGGTGAATTATATTCACACCCTTCAACCTAGTGCCCTTGATCCTACATTGAACCATGAATCAATCCCAGTGTCTCATATTTTAGATTCACCCACCTCTTAAAAAGTCTCCTAAGACTGCATAAGGCTTTGGGGGGGCCATCTAAACATAAGCTATAACAGTCTTCAAGGTCTCCATTAGATATAGAATATTTTGATTATGTTATTTATGAGGACCTGTGGAAGAAAAATAGCTTTCAACCACTTTGTGTTGATATGATGAGATGAAGAACTTTCACCTTCCTGTTTGAGACCTCACTTCCAAGTGCCTCATGGTTCTACTGGCCTCCATTCCACCTGTCTGCCAGTCTCTACTGTCTTTCTTCACCCTCTAACTTTTAGTTTTTTTTTCTTATAAACAGAAGTTTAGAAACTTCCATATCTCTAAGTACAGTCCTAGAGTTCCCATTCAAAACTAATATTAATATAATATTTTTTGCAAGGCATATGAACATCTACCATGGAAAGAAGTAGTTTCTTCCTTTGTGTCAGATGTAATTTATAGATGGTTGTGGTGCTCCCTGAGTGAATGAAATACCTCTGGTATCTTTCCCTTCTGAGATGTTCTGTTCTTAGCATTCCAATAGCACCTTTGTGTATGTCTTCCCCTGCTAGCACCCTTTCTTAAGTGACTTTTTTCTTGTTTTATTTGGCATTGTTTTCTAAAGGGGACCTTCTCACCCCAGCACAATTAATTTCAAAGGTATTTGCTGCTTGAGGGCATTTTCAAAACTGCATCTAGCCAGTAGAAGAGATTTTGGATGAGCATCCTTCCAAGTGATGCTACTCATACTATACCAAATATGCTTAATTTTTCACTTAGATTTAAGGATATCCTCAGAAACACAAGCACTTGTGAGGAGTAGTAGAATGCACTATGATTAAAGTTTCTGTTTGACATAAAGAATTAATTGTCCCTCAATGTCTGTGAAATATTGATTATGGGATCTCATGTGAGTATCAGACCCCACAGATGCTCAAATCCTTCTATAATAATGCATAGTATTTGCATATATTCTGTACACATCCTCGACCAGATTTAAATCACCTCTAGATTAACTGCAGAACCTAATACAACATAAATGTACAGTAATAGTCCTTATGTTTCATTGTTTAGGGACTACAGACAAGAAAAAAAGAACCTCTGCACATGTTCATTACACAAACAAGTTTTTCTAAGCATTTTCACTAAGAGATTGATTGAATT
Source organism: Dasyprocta punctata (assembly GCA_004363535.1). NCBI lineage: Eukaryota > Metazoa > Chordata > Mammalia > Rodentia > Dasyproctidae > Dasyprocta > Dasyprocta punctata. Next base: position 18,530 of record RJWM01004226.1, on the reverse strand, counting down.
CACAAATAAAGAACTTATAGATACAAAGGAGTATGATAGGAAGTGGCTTAACACCCTGTTTTCTCAAAGCTAAACATCGAGAACATAATTTTATTTTTTCAATAAAGCTGTTAACTGTTACATTTTCTCAATGTTCATACCAAATTGTACAGATGACATTATTTTACCTCATCTGAAACAGTCTTTTAGTTTATGGTTACATTTTAAATTTAGATATCTGTTTTAAAATGCACACACATACACACACACACACACACATTACACATGCACAGACTTGGGTGGGCAGATTTATTTATTTATTTTATAGTCATAAAGAAAACCCATTCAACCATTGTTTTCTTGCTCCAGGCTCTGCCCTATACACAATTTTTCATTAAAATTCTCTTTGAACTGAGGACATCTGCAGCAGCCTGGAACGTATTTTCACCAGTAGTTGATTTTGAGATCTCTATACGTCTTAACATTCTCTCAAAAAATTCTGACAAGTTTGATTGTCATTGAACAAGCAACAACTATGCCTCTATCAAGAGCACTGGCACTCTGAGTAGAAAATATGCCTCCTTTAATAAAAGCATCTTTAATAGATTTAATTAAGCTCTTTCTTCTATCAATAATATGATTCTCTGACTGAAGAATTTCTCCATGCATAACATATTATTTATTATGAAATGCTTTAAGCTTAGAGAAAAATAGCTCAGCAAAAATCAAAGTACCTACCATCATGTGACATTGCTGAATTTTAATATTCTGTCATATAAGCACTTGATATTTTGATTAAACATTACAGAGGCATTTGACTCCCTCTGCTCATTTATCCACTCTTTGATTTCTGTTTTATGCTCTCTAGAGCTAGCTGATATCTTCATTGTTTTTCAAAACAATGTTTGAAATTTTATTACATATGCATATATTCTGAAGTAGCATTCAAGTGTTTTGGTTTAAAACATATAAATCATATTTATTTGTTCCTTTGAAACTTAATTTTTCTTTACCTTATGCTTCTGAAATTTTTTTCCTGTTGATACTTGTAGGTATAATTTATCCCTTTTCACTATGTAAGGATTACATTACATGAACATAGCATAATATATTTTGTTTTTTCCTGTCCCCTGTCTTCCTTGGAGTTACACTTTCAAAAAATTCCTTGATAAAGATATGCAAGTGTTAATTAACACCAGTTACTGTTTTAAGTCACTCAGATTGGGGAAGACTTATTGAATAGCAATACTGCTAAATCGTCTAATAGAAAATAATAGAATACCCATTGTCTTAATTCCTATAGCACTTTCTGCTTCTCACTGAATTGATGTTTGCAACATCTATGGTTGTAGTTACTGAGAATCTATATTTTAATTCAATTTTAATGCACATGATTTTTGAGATTGGCATCATCATTTTAAGAGTTTTCTCTCATCTCATTTTTCCTGGCATAGTGATTCTAACATTTTATTTCCAAAATAAATGAAGCAGGATCATGCTAAAATAAATTTTCTTGGTGTTTTTTTTTCTTTTCCACAGAAGCTTGAGCCATGCTTTTACTTAAAACTGGAGTCCTGAAGTTTCCTTGGAGCATAGACCTAGAAAGTTCCTTCCTTTTGTCCTTACACTAAACTCTCTGGTCTAGTTATCCATTATTTTTCTCTGTGTTGTCAGTTTAATTCATTAGAAGCATAAAGCTTCCCTCAGAGGGTAAAAGCTAAGCTCATGTCAGTTTAAGATCATTTCCTGAACTCTTGACTTTCATTTGGTTTGGCTCTATGTGCTATCTAGTATTGACTCAATTTATTTGTTTGGTTTTTTTATTTATCTTATTCTTGGTACTTGTCAATGCATGAACTCCAGATGACCATTTGTTTTAAAATGGTTACTTGACCTATTACTAATTTTTAGTAACCCCAAAGAAACTCATCCTGCATTTTTATTTCTTGATTCTCCCTTGATCCTGTTAAGACAACAACGAATCTTTTTCTGAAGCAATTTTCTAAATAAATACACCTATATTTATGTTTTATAAACATTGCTCTATTTTATTCTGTATCTTATTACAGCCTTTATCTTGCTCAACTGTTCATATGGAGCACTAAGTTATTAATTTTATTAATGGTTGCTTTAATTTGGTCATTAATATGACTCAATTCAACTGCAAGAGATCTATTGCTTCACTCTTGGATAATGTAAAAGTAACAAAAAATGCTAATCTCACCATTGTAATTTTTTATTTGATGCACTCAATAGATATGGCCAATGTGGAAATAAAGTGTTTTGGCTTTATTCTTCTTCTGGAATATATCCATTGTATTTTTTACTAATTAGTAATAGAATAGCTTCCTCATGATTTCCTTATGGTTTTAGATATGTCACAAATTTTTGTCATTAATCATAAAGTATTTATACTTTAGTTCAGGATTTACATTCATTTATCTTTATAAGGGTTCCCTGATGATCTTACTTTTTTTTTTCTATTTTTTCAGATCTACTGAAACTGTAGTAAATCAACTTTTTCTATAAACAGCAGATAGTATAGGTTGCAAGGTAAACTATCATATGAAGTAGACATGCTAAGCTATTTCTCTCCTGGGACCCATCTCCAAGTACAATCAAAGCGTAAATGAAGATCAAATCAATAAACATAGAAGAATTTGAAAGAATGTTTTCTGATTAAGTTACTTGTTCACTGATTAATTGGGATTTCTCAGTCAAGTTCCCTATCCCTCTTACTTACAGTCAGTTAGATTTCACCAAGAATGGACTCATAAAAGCATAGAATATTAGAACTGAGAATAATTTTTTTTTGAAACAAAATATCAGTGTGTAGCTCAGGCTTCCCTTGAACTCACCATATAGCCCAGAATAGTTTCAAACTTGCAGTGATCCTCCTGCCTCAGACTCCCAAGTGCTGGGATCACAGGCGTGCTCCATTATGCCTGCAAGGATCTTAGAATTCACATAATAAAATCATATTTTATCAAGGCGTAAGTGAACAGTCTAGCCGAAATTTGGCCAGTTTGCATTTTCAAAGTGTAATTTTCATATTACTTACAAATAAACATGCCCCAGTCATGTGTTCACTGAGTTATCACTAGAGAAGAATTTCTGTACTATGTGATGCTCTGTTCTTCACCTTGTTTACCTGCTGTTACATAGTTCTTACATTGATTCATACTTATTGTAGGAGGGAGAAGGAAACAATATTAAAATTTTCCTCAAGAGAAATTATGTTATTAATTTGAAGATAAAGATGAAGACAAGCTATGAAAGTATGTCATGTATGCTAATATAATTCTTTGGTAGCAGAGAAAGATCCTAGATTATTTCCTTTGCTTTAAATCATTCTGTTTATATAAATAGGTTCTTCTTAAGTGCTAAGTGGGCAGCATTCAAAAAAAATTTATAAGGATTTGCTTAGAATGTATTGAGAATGTATTTTTATACAAAGAATTGTTATGCTCTATGACTAATTTTCCAAAGTCATTTCAACATATTAGGAACTAAATATGTTAGAATCATTTCAAAACACATCTAAACATCATATTCATCCTTGTTTCTAAGGCACAAGTGCTAATTTAACTAAGTTTTTCTCTCTTGCTAGTAGCAGTCATTTCCAGCACAGATGAAAAGCAGGGCTTTGAAGCTTGGTTGTAGGAGTACGTTCTGAAATTTCAGGAAACTTTTTTACTCAACTCATTAATGTATCCACATGGCACAAAAGGGTTTGTCTAGATCACTACACCCCAACTGTTCTGAATCAAAAGGCTAGACCACCTATGGAAAAAATGGAATTGAATACTTATGTAGAAGTATTTTGTGGCACTATTATTTCTAAATTGAGGATTACCTAGATCATATTTTCTGGATATTTTTTTCATATGTAAACCTCATTTTAGAAATTATGCTACTTTTTTTTCTTTCTTGGTCAGAATTGAGAGATACTTTTAGTTAGGACAGCAAGTGTATACTGTACTACTCTAATATTTCTTACGTATGAACTTTTCAAAGCTTTTATTTTATTCAATTGAATGTTTTACTTTGATTCTATTTTATGATATATTTTCTTTGTAATGTGCACTCTGATAGTAGGAAATTTCAAAGTAAGAGATTAACACTGACTTGCGAACAGACGCTTTTTTCTCAAAGCAATTATTTGCTGTAATTGCCATGCAATTTTCTGAAGAGGTAAGATTCCTGTGGTCACATGGCAACATCACACACACCATCCCCATGTCTCCTGCTGGTTCTTGTCAGAATAATGTATGCTGCTCCCCTGCTGAAACTCCACACGGATTTTCTTCCTGGCCACCTGTGGAGGAGGAGAGGACTTCTTATTTTTTTCCTTAAACTTCTAACACCTTCATTTTCTTCTGACTTGCAGATGAAGAGAATGAGAATAGCAAGCATGTGGGTTGGTGTATTAAGCATAGCTTATTGTAAGGCTGTTTTACAAAATTGAATGTCAGGAATGAAACAACTTGACTCTTATAGCTTCTAATGTTTTCTTTTTCTCATATTTTCTTAAAGGATTTGACAAGATTTTACTACTTCTACTTGCTCTTGTCTTTTGCACAGCTCTTTTCATGTTTCACTTCCTTACTGTTTTAGTCAACTTTATGTTACTACACCACAATACTTTGAGTTTAAATTGAGTTAGTTTAAGAAGCAAAGAGAGTTTTCTTTAGCTCCATTTTGGAGGTTTAAGGGTACGATGCCAGCATCAGTTTTGTTTTCAACTGTGTCACATCAGAGAGGACAGCAATGATGAGAGTAAGCTCCTCCAAGTGACTTAACAACCTCCTTCCTACAGAGCCGCACTCCTCAGAGACTTCACCCCCTGACATAACGGCACCATGCAAAGGAGGCTTCATTCACGGTGGGCATTTGGGGTATACTCAAATGATGCCCAAGTTCCACTTATATAAACTATTCTCTAAAAGGCAGTTTATATTAGCCCCTGATTGGGAAGGTTCAGATGTAGGTATCTTAATATTTTAATCACTCAGAGGCTGGGATGACCGTATACATACATTTTTTCTCTTTTTTTCATCATTTATAGTATTTTGTTTTTCTCAAAGTAGAAGAATCATCGCTAATGTCAGCTGTCAGAAACTCCTCTTCATAGTTTTCCCTTACCAAGAAAAGGAAAAACCTGCAAGTGAGGATAGCTACATTCTTATCAGGTAGTGTCAGGCTGCTCTTTCGTTTCAAGATCACAAAAACAATTTGGATCTCAAATACAAAACTTTCCAAGTGTGAGGGGTAATAAGTCGTTCTGAAATGCAGTATGAGATATTAAAATCAATTACAAAACTTGATGGAATGTCCTTTCGTTTAAAAAGTGCAGTCCTAGAATAACTGTTTCCTCATTCCCTCTTTGTTAGTGTACTGGCTCTTCTGCAGTTTTATCAGTGTTGTAGTTTGTGTGGTTGGATTTCAATACGGAAACATCTTTATAAATCATTTTCTGTGTTCTCAAGCCTGAGGTTCTTTATCTCAATGAATATTGTTCCAATCAACATGTTACCCACTCTTGGGACAGTATTTAAACTTTTTATATGTGTTAGCAAAAACTGTACAGTGACTTTCACTATAACTTTAGAAGATATTTTGAATGGATATTTTAATCATTGATATCTATCTATGGCTGTATAAAAATGTGTAGGTATGAGATGCGTAATTTATTCTGTCAATAGATAGTGCTTACAGAGCAAATAGTTACAGTGATCACTGTTTCCTTGTTGCTCCCCTAAAGCCCCCAAAACTGTCGTTTATTAAGACTACTACAAACTACTGTGGTATAAAATTATCATTGGCTTTTGTTAGGATGTGCACTACATGCTAATCACTTATTCATGAGACAAGTGACGACCCATCAACTGTGTTCTTTATAAAATGTTAAAAATGGAAAAAGAGCTAGAGATGAATTTGAGTGATATTTTTGGTTGTACAAGTTTGATATTTGTAATAATGCATAAATCTCTGCAAACCTCATGCTAAAGGGTGGGTGTGACTTTTCAGTATGTGGCCTGATCTCTTCTTGTCACCACTTAGTCATCAACTAAGCAGGCTTAGCTCCATTGATGAGTACTTAAAATATTTGTCAGGAAAATTATTTTTATTAATTGATTTCTGGTGAGTTGCTATTAGCCAATCTACCTTATTTGATAACTAAAAATAATTTCCTGCCATGCTTCCGCGTGCATGTGTGTAACTGACTTTGCTGATTAAATGGCACTACCAAGAAAAGTGCATGGCAGGTAGCTAGCCTGACCCAGTGCAAATTCAGCTCACTATCCTCTCAAATTTCTTCTCTTTTATGTCTTTTTCTCAGAAGGTTTTGCTCCTGAGATTTTATTGTAGTTAGAATTATTTGTTTTAGTAAAATTAGGAAACTATCCTTCCTTAATACCTGATTATGACCAAAGGCATAGTTGCCTTGAGACACATTAGTTCTTCAGAGTTTTGGGAAAAGCCAGAAATCCAAGGATGGTAAACATGCTTCTTTTGTCCATATAATAAGCTTCAATCAGTATTACACAACTGTGGATGCTAATGTCAACTTGACTGGATTAAGAGAAGTCTGGCAGATAGATAAATCACATTTCTGGTGTGTCTGAGTGGATCAATGGGAGATCAACTTGGGGTTTTCTTCTGGCAGTCTCCCTTTGTGCTCACCATGAAGTGAGCAACTTCACTTCTCGGTGCCTTTCTGTACTGATGTTACTATTTTGGAGGCAGCTTGCCCTGGACTGAAAACCCCAAAACTACAAGCTAAGTACACTATTTTCCCCTTTATGTTGTGTATGTCAGACATTTTGTCCTAGCATCAGAAAAAGATAAGTAACACAGAAAACTGGTGCCAAAGAAATGAGATTGTTTCCTTGACTGTACCTGACCATGAGGTCATAAAACTTTTAAAAATGGTTTGAGGGTAGAGTTGGGAAATATTTGGAAATATGAGGTAGACAAGCCCTGGAATGCTGCAAGCAGAGTTTTGTGATTCCGTTTGTAGTTCAGAAGTTCAAAATGCTGATAGAAATGTGAAGTAAAAGTCAGGCTCAAGAATTTTCACCTGAGAATGAGGACTCTTGGAAAGTAGAGAAGAGGCCATTACACTAAAGCAAAAAGTTGTTTACATTTTGCTCATATCTTGAGACTTTATGGAAGACTTAGTTTAAAAATTATGGACTAATATATCTGTTACAGGAAATTTAAAAGCAGACTAGTATTCAGGGTTTGGCATAGGCACTGCTGTTTGTTTTTAGCCAGACTTACAGTGATACTTGGAAACAAAGTACAGAGTAAAAAGATCGAAAAATTTTAAATTTTGACCTCAAAATAACTATGTGTAGAGTTGGGGCCCAAATTGATGTGGCTGCTGAAAAGATCAGTGGCATTAAAAAATCCTTTGTAGCAGGATAAGGAGAAAGATGCATTCAAGTCATCTCAGGAATCAGCAAGATCCCATCCATCACATGCTCAACAATGCAAAAGTATAAACCTTTCTTTTGAGAGGAGATACTCTGGGCCTTCAGTTTGAGATGGGTTATCTAGGAAACTGGTTCCCCCAGATCCCTTTCACCATGCTCAGCTGTTTAGGCAGCCAGAGAGCACTGCAGGCATGATCCAAGGAGGCCAAGCTACTGAGCCAGTTGGTGGCAAACTTTGACATTATTCATTTGATGTTGATGATTTAGGTATAAAAAATGAAAGAATTTTGGAATCAGAATGTCTTCCACCCAGATTTCAAAGGAAGGCTTAGGTACTCTGGTAATGAAGGTGAATGTGCTGCACAGTCCACAAAAATTTGAAGATGACAGGAACACAGACCATCTTCCCAGGAAAGCTGAGGCAGTGAGCAGTGCCGGCCCAAGAGAGAGGCCAGGTAGATGGTAACCAGCAAAGTCATAGATATGGGATTTTATGAGTGTTTTACAGGTCATATCTTATCAACTCCTGTGTACCAGATGCAGGACATGGAGCTATGTGGCTGCTGAGTTTTGGATTTTTTCCAGTCCATTTCTTTCTTGCTTTCTTTTTTTTCTTGTAAAAAGCAAAACAGAAAAAATCATAGAAATTTCTTTTCCATTTCTCTATTCCTCCTTTTTTTTGTATGAGAATGCTTACTCTACACCATCAAACCTTGTGATTATGTAACTTTTATTAAATACTGGGTTTTACTGCTAAGAGTTTGTCTTGAATTAGACTTTTTCATAATGCATTTAGTCCAGCTTGGTCTATTCTCTCCTTCTTCAAATACAGTCACATGATATTGCATTTGTTTTCATAGCTGGTATCTGTACGTTAAGTCTATTATCATTGGTCCCTCTCTATCAAGGAACAATTATTTGTAAGGGGTAAGAAAAGCAGTACATCAGAATGTGGAATATATATTTTCATCATTGAGCAATTCTGAAGGTAACAGATTGTTCACTTAATGGCAGGACGTATGATAGTATTTCCTGAGATCAGCAATATGGCCCAGTTATCAAGTAATAGTTGGACCCCATTAACAGACTGATGCTCTTGTAAATGTTTTCCTCAGCAAGAAACTATAGTAAAATCTGTTGACACATCTGACAATAAATCCCTTGACACACAATGGACAGAAAAATTGTCTTTACTTCTCTCTTTCTCTATCTGTCTCTCTTTATCTAAAGTAGTTAAGATATGAAACTCCTGAAGAACACAGATTTTTTGTGGTCCTTATTACATTAGCCTGTAATAAGGTTAATTCATGACAGAATGGTTTCAGAATGCACTGCAAGGCCATAATTGTGCCCGTTCCTTTGTTCAGCACCTAATAGGCTGAGAGGCCCTGAGACTCTGAGAGAAAGGTCTGTGTCTTCATGGCCCCTCAGAGGCATTGCTGGGACTTGGACTGAGATAGACCTCTTCACTCTTCAGCAGCAAAAGAAAAGAGAAAAAGGAGGAGAAAAAGTTAAGAAAAAATATACATCTAATGCTGAGAATTTGCCTTTGCTTTAGAACCTTGTTTGCTAAAATGTGAGAAATTTAAGAAAAAATAGATTTCACATCTTCAGTGATGTTGTATATAAGCAGAATATCTTTAAAATTGTTACATACTAAAGGGTCAAATGGACTGACATATTAAGACTAGAATAGAAATTTTGCTTGTGCTTTTTTTCAGAAGAAATGATGATAATGACTTTCAACTGTATGAAATAAACTTGGGTTGTACCTTAATATGATAGAAGAAATCAAGGCCTGTCTTGGTTACTTTTCTCTCATTGCTCAGACAAAATTAGGGAAGGAAAAGTTTATTTAGCCTATGGGATTTTGGAGGTTTCAGTCTATAATCAGCTGGGTCCAAGGCAGAGTGGCATGGCATTGAGGCAAGACTGCAAGGCAGAAGTCAGAGCAAAAGCGGGCAGAGCAAGCCTCTTTTCCTCCCTTGTATTATAGACAGTCCTCCCTCCCCCTCTCCAGGGAGGCTGTAGCACTCTCAAAATCTCTGTGTCCTGAGCTTCCGGGAAGATGGTGGAATAGTAAGGAGCAGAGAAAACAGTCTCACTGAGAGATACAGTCCAGATGCTGGAATATAGCATCATGGAGAAGACAAGAAGGAAGGAAATGGGTCCCCTGGACCCAGGAAGAATCTGAAGTGAGAATTGAAGCCCACAGAAAGAGTAAAAGAAAAACTTAAATGAAGAAGAAGGCAGTAGCTGGTGGCACTTTTGCCTGGAGCCAGACCCACTGTTCAGAGAAGCTGCTGGAACCAGGGGACACATGATCAAGGTGACATGATGGTGGTGGCAACCATGGAGACCTCTGCAGAGAGAGGGAGCATTGGAGGAGAGTGGCAGAGGACAGGGGGAGCAGACCTGGAAGACTGAACTGGCTGGCAGTGAATGCAGAAGACTCCGTCATCCTGCAGGAGAGAGTGATTGGCCTGGAACCATTTGGAGTTGGGCTGGAAAAGCCTGGAACCAGAACTACTCCTGGCTTCCTCCAGCAGCTCCTAGCTGGGTACAGACTAGTGGAAATTGCTTGGGCTGAGCTCTGCCCCCAGGCACATTCTAGGGGCCATCTCAGAGGGTCCCTGCCGGTAGCTAGCTTGGTCTAGAGACAGTGGCCCCACACATGCTCCAGGGGCAGTAGTGGAGGATCCTGCTGGTGAACAGCCCAGGTCTACAGGTGGCAGCCCTGCCCCTGTATGCACTCCACCAGCCATCAGGGAGCCAACACAGGCTGGGAAAAACAGAAGACAGCCCTGTGCCAGTGCACCCAGTGGCCACCATCAGATATCCATAATCAACACTGCCTAGCAGAACCAAACAGTCTCACTTCAGAGAAGCTGTAGCAAATGTGGGGAGTGCCTCGACCCCAGTACCCATTTGTCCACAAGAACCCAGGAATATGTCAAGAAGAAGAAGAAAGAAGCAGTCTCTGTCCTCCAATCCAAGCAGAGCAAGTCCAGGAGATGCAAATGCAGAAGAGATCAGGAGTCACAAAACTGAAGTTTCTAAGGTGGTGGCAACTGACGTAAAGAAACAACTTCATGAGGCTATAAAAGAAATTAGAACAGAAATACTAACACAGGTAAAAGAAGAAATTGAAAACATAATAAAAGAATTGCTAGGCACCTCTAAAGAAGACATAGATGAAAATATGAAGCATAGGAAAATGAGGGAAACCTTGAATGAACAATACAAAAAAGATTTAGAATACATGAAACAGATTCAAAGATAACCAGGAAATTAAAAACTCCATTGAAAGTTGGCAAAACCACTTGAAAGAAACTGAAGATAGACTTTCAAACCTTGAAGACAGGTTTGCAGCTTGTGGTCATGAAAGAAAAGATCTCTTAAAAATAACAAGGAACCTGGAAGTAACAATTCAGTGGCTGCAAGACAACCCAAAGAAACATAACTTAAGAATAAAAGGTGTGAGTGAAAGAGCAGTGGTCAAGGCAAATGACATTAAAAGTCTATTTACAGAAATAATATCCGAAAACTTCCCAAGCATGGGAACCAGAAGTGACTTTCAGATAAGTGAAGCATATAGAACTCCAGCTAGCCATAACCAAAATAAATCTCCACCCAGACATATAATAATCAAGATCCCAGAAATTCAACACAAGAACAGAATATTAAAAGCTATTAAAGAAAAGAAACAGATCACCTACAAAGGAAAATCCATCAGAATCACTACAGACTTCTCAACACAAACAATCAGGTCAAGAAGAGCTTGGAGTGAAGTATTTCAAATCCTGAAAGAAAACAACTTCCAACCCAGATTGATGTACACTGCAAAAGAATCATTCAAAATTAATGCAGAGACAAGATACTTCCGTGACAAAGAACAACTGAAGGAATTTATGACCACCAAGCCAACCCTACAAAGAATACTGAAGGACATTCTAGAGAGAGATAAAAAAAGACCACAGCTCCAGAAACAGTGGCAGAGGGATATCACCGAGCGGGGCAGACAATTGAATAGAGAGGAAAAGTAGGTAGCCAATGGCAGGAAAATAGCATGGCAGAGATGAGGCAGTGCATGTTGGCCTTAACCATTAACATAGATGGCCTCAATTCACCAATAAAAAGAAATACAGGCAGTGTGGATCAGTATACAGGATCCATCAATATGCTTTATACAAGAAACACATTTAACTTGAAAGGGGGTTCATAGACTGCAAGTCAAAGGAGAGAGAACAATACTCTATGTGACAAGGAACCAGGAAGAAGTGGGGGTAGCTTGCCCATTAGCTGCATAGTGGACAAGAAAGACATGGCATTTGTATCCAATGGAAAGCTACTCAGCTATAAAGAAAGATAGCCTCAAGCCTCTTGTAGGTAAATGGATACAACTTAAGATCATGTTTATGGATGAAATGATCCAGAGTCACATGGGTGAACATCATGTTACCTCCCTAGTACAAAAAAACTAAAGAAGTAGAAGGATTCAAAATACAGAATACATACTGTAAAAATGAATGAGGAGGAAGTGTCTAAAAAGGGAAGGCATCGGCCATTGTTAATCTATTATCGTTATTTGAGTCCTGTATTATTTTCATTGTTCTGTTTAGTTTGGTTTTATTCTGTTTTGGTTTGTCTAATTTTATTATGTTTGATGGCATGGACAGCTATTTCAAAGATAACAAAATACATTATGGTAGCCATTATTGATTTTCTATTATCTTCTTTTGAAGCCCCGTATTGCTTTCATTGTTTTGTTTTGAGTGATTTTATTCTATTTTGATTTGTTTGATTGCATTATGACTGATGATACAGGCAACTGCTTAGAAGATAACAAGAGGCATTATGGTAAGAAGTGTTGTTTTACTATTATTCTGAAGTCCCGTATTGCTTCTTTTGTTTTGTTTTTATTGGTTGTATTTTGTACTGTTTGTTCGATTATATTATGCCTGAGGGTATGGTCAGTTATTTTGAAGATAACAAGAGGTATTATAAGGGGAAAGGAGGAAAGAAGGAAGGGAAAAGAAAAAGGACATAAATTTGTATATATGTATACATAAGCTAGTTAAAATGACTATACTGCTAAATGCATTAGTTATTGAAAAAGAACAGTTAAAACTCATATGACTAGAACAATCTTGCATGTCTATATCTGTCAATCTAAACAACTTCTTTGAAGGTAACAATATGCAATATTACAACCATTGACAAATTCCTACCATCTTGCTTTGTAAACCTATAATGTTATTGTACTGTATTTGTTGTTGTTCGTTTGTCTCCTTTGCTTTTTGTTTTTCTTTTCTGTGTCTTTCTCTTAAATAATAAATAATAAATAAATAAATAAAATCTCTGTGTCCTCCTCTTGCACAGCATGAGGATATTTACAAAGTAAGGATCCTGGCTCCCTTCTGAGTCTCTTAGTTAAATTTCTAAACTTCTCAAGTTGATACAATGTATCAACCATAACAAGGCCCTACTCTTTTTTTTTTCTTTTAAAAACAAAACAACAAGCCAGGCGTGGTGGTGCACGCCTTTAATCCCAGCACTCGGGAGGCTGAGGTAGGCAGAGCATTGTGGGTTCGAGGCTGGCTTGGGCTACAACGCGAGCACAAGGCCGGCCTGAGCTACATAGTGCCACCCTGCCTCAAAAAATCAGGGCCGGGAGTTTGGCTCAGTGCCTTAAGCGCCTGCCCTGGCAGGCGCGAGGTTGTGAGTTCAATCCCCGGTGCCGCAAA